>PTEX01000006.1:9712207-9798082 GCA_003342815.1 Eudromia elegans
TCTAGCTGAGATCTTATAATGCCCTTTTTTTTTTTTTTTTTTAATTAAAACATATGGCTTGATGCCCACATTTAAGGTTTCATCACAGGAAGGACTTACAGTCTTTGCCTAATTCAGCTATGTTTTTCCTAAAACTTGTCTGTACTGTGATTTCCATTCTACGAGCTTTCAGTTTAATACAGAACTGTCTTGATGCATGCCCCAAATAAAAGACTTAGGACATCCTTGCAGTAAGTCCATGTGTTTCATTCTGATGAAACTCACCAAAGTGGGTTTTATTATTGCAGTTCGAAAGGTTATCTAGTCCTTCTGATTGCCATTCATATCCATGTTAAATCTAAAGTACTTACCTACCACCAGCTATGCCTTTGTATGTTACGCCTGCGTATCCTCTCTTTGGTATTTGTAGTGTACTGCGATTAACACAAAGCCATCACTGGCTGGTAAAGCTTGGAAATACCATGACAGAAATCGGGTACGGAGGCAAGCTATTTCTGTTCTATATGGCATGTTTGGGATAGGCAGGTAGTGGTGAAGAGCAGAAAATTATTTAGTCGTTGTCTGCGTCATGGTGTTTGCTTTCTGACATACATAAAACAATGCCCAAGGATATCAAAATGCTTTTCATTAGTGTTGTGTTTACTTCAAATTATAAAAATTGAAGGAGAGAAGAGAAAGAAAATAGAAGCAGTTAGCTATGCAGTGACTATGTCTTGATAATATAATGGGAAAATATTAGAACTTTTAAGTAGAAAATGTCTATTAAAAACTTTTTACCAGTTGAAGTTGCTGATTAGTGATATTCTTTTGAGTAGTCCTGTGGGTGACTTCAGTATAAACTCATCCATAATTTCTATATAAGGCTATGTCACTATCATGATCTATTTATGTGGAATGAATATAGGCATTAGTATATGTTAAAGCATATATTTGCCTCTATAAGTGAAATTATGGGCACATAAAGTATATAGTTTTCTTTCATTGTATGTTTTCCTGACCCTTCACTATTTTTTATATATATATCTTTCACTTAGAGTTGTAGATTATATCTTGGGTAATACACATTACATGTAGCTTGGCCTTTCTATTGGCCTACAATACCACTCGTATAAAAAATGTGCTCTAATTTGACTAGGTTTCACAATATATTTTGACTGAATACAAGGAGATATACAAAACTGATTTGGCACAATTAAATAACTAATAATCAATTTTGAATGTAAATATAAATAGGAATAGTTTGGTAGAGTGTTTATTTTTTGGAGGTGATTGAGAGAAAGTTTTAACTCTAAGCTATTAACATTTGTCTTAGTGAATTAGAATATATATATATATATATATATTAATCCTAACTGGTAACGAGAACAACAAAACATATGGAGTCATAATATACTTATAATAAAGAGAACAGGTCAGTGATATAATTTGATCTACTGGTGAGCTGGATATAAAGAAACATCACAAAATTGTGAAATATGTAATCATTCTTCTAGGGACAAAATACATTATTATCTTTCCAGTGTAGAGGGATCTATTTGGGGAAAAAATGAATTTCAAGTTTGCAGAGTATTGAAAATACTTGTGTTATGGCATAATTTCATATGGTCTGCAGAGTATCTTTGTGATGCCATCTTCTCATAGTATCTAGAGTTAGTTCAAAATAAGTTATTAGAAAAGCCCTACAAGAAAGGTAGAGCAGCAGCCTTGTAGAACAGGAGGCAGAAGTATCATCTGCTCAAACTTGATAGGCAGGATTGTAAATATGAGGGGATGTTTCTTAAACTCCACCTTCATGACGAGCTATTTTGCCAAGTTGGCAAGATAGATCAAAAGACAGGGATCTGTTAAGATCTTCCTTGAAGGAAGAGGATGGAAGTCATTGACTCCTGCAAGCTGAAGAGGACTAGCAAACTATACAGTACACTTGGTCATTCAGAGAGCAGTAAATACCAAAGCTAAGTCAAGCCTACTTAATCTTGAGGGTAACACTAGTATATGAAGAATTCTTTTTCTTGTGGGAGTCATTTTAAATATACTTTTCTGAATATTGTATATTGCAACAGAAGCAAAACAACCAAACAAAAATTATGTATTGCTTCTTCAATGAATAGTACTACCTCCTATGTTTAAGAACATTATTAGGATCAAAAGAAAGAGCATGTGTGACAGTCTGTCTTGCCTGGAGAAGGATGTGCCTCTTGGCACCTGGAAACTCGTCTGGAAAGTTACTTAACTGTGAGCTCTCCTTCTCCCAAAACAGGAGGTATAGACTGGTCATTTAAAGACTGTGCAAAAGCAATCTAGAAAGAAACACCTAGCCAGACACTGCAAAATAAATCATTTTAACCAGTGAGTTGAACATGTGCATATCACCAAAAATATAAATTAATTTGTGGGCATTCAGAATCTTATCCAGAGAAAAACTCTGTGTGTTCTTGATAGAGAAAGAAAAAGATGCAGCTTACTAATCATAGTAAATGGAGAGTCAAAGCTCATATTTTATTCTTTTTCATTAGTTCTCTATAGTTACTCTTTCCAAAATAAAAGCTTCAATTCAGATTCCAAAATTTTCTCTCACTGACTAGCTAAGCACTCAGTATAAAAAAAAAAAAAAACTTAGCTGTTGTTTATATGTGAATTTTGTACTTTATTGTCAGATTCCTCTTTTAAGAAACTTACATACTGACTGTTTCAGCACTCACATTATGTAGTCATTTACACTTGTGCTAAGCAGCACTAAATTTTTGATTTGTTTGTTTTATATCTATACCACAGTCATCATTTGCATGGGTGGCTGTTTAAGATTCAAGACAAGGAAAAACTGGGACACACATGAACGTTTTTGTTCTGCTCATCTGCATAAGTGTTTTTTTTCTCTCAAAAATCTACAGAAATATTCAAGAAGCTCCAAGTTTCCAATCGGAACAGAAGTTCTGTAGGCTGAGTGGGGGCAGAAGCTACCAAGGAATGTTTCATATCAGATTTACACCCAACAGAGTGGGAATGAGTAATTGTTAGGTGAGAAGTTGCTATAACTCTGTGTTAGCAGTTCTGAGTTGAGCTACAAGATATTATCTTAGACTCAATGGAGAGCTGTCTAGGTGACTCAGAAAATTAGCAATGTCTTATACAATCATTTCTAGGTCAACAGTTTGAATATATTGAACTTTATTGTTGCAAGTCATCACTAACTGATGACTCTTCTGTGTTTTCTGTGAATTAATTGGTAATCCATGTTTGTTTTAGTGGAAGGGTCAATAAAAATCACTGCTGGAACAGGCCCTGTTTGACATGTTGCTGATTAATGCAGCAGAACCCAAGACCTAAATGGGCATGGAGGATGTAACTGCTTTATCAGTGTTCATGGTAGTTCTTCAGAGTACAACAGAGGGGTGGAGTACAGTAGGTAGCAGGGGATTTAAATCCAGATGGAATGACAGAACCACATAGTCTGACATTTTCTATAACATAGTTTGGGGGTAATTTGGTGAATTTTAGAACTATCTTTAGTAACTTCTTATTAATGAAGACCAGAAAGATGAATGAAAATAAAATTTCTCCCAAAGTTTATTCACTTTCTCTCTAAGCCTTTTGAACCTCATTTCTAATTAGAATTTGTCTGGATTCAGTCTCCAGTCATTGACTATGATTACCTTTTCTGAGGGATTGGGAAGGTCTTTGTTACCCAGTATTTCCTTAATATCTCAGATAAGGTAAGTGAACAGTACAGATCTTAGTGCTTAGTTAATGCAGGATGTTGTGATTGAAATGGAACTAACCAATAAATTTGTCTTTTAATACTGAACATCCATTAATACTTTGAAATTATTTACTAAATTTAGAGAACATGTCATTTTCTGAAAGTGAGAATTACCGATAAATTACTAATAACAAATCACTGACATATATATTTTTTTCTATTTCAATCTCCCTTTCTGTTGCTGTGTCTGAAAATAGTTGACCACATGTTAGTGTTAGCATGAGAGAATTAGATGTTTGAGAATATTTTAACAGAAGAGTTCATTTTACAGGTTCTTGGTTATGAAGTGTTAGCAATTGCTACAATTAAAAAGTCATGGAGTTGGATTATAAAAAAACCCAACTCAAAACAGTGACATAACCAGACTTTTGTCCAGAATATCACTAAAGCATCTTTTTTGTTAACTGCAAAAATAACCCAGCTTTTATTTCCAAACAGCATTTTCACATGCACATGTTGCTTTGCTGTAAGGTACAAAGTGGTAGAAACAAGCAGCAGGAAAAGGCAGGAACTGCTGATTTAAATAGGCAGAAATTCCTTAGAGTTTTTTCTGAGGTGGGTGGGTAGTTCAATTTTTCAGATTCAATATTTTTTATTTGCTCAGAGGAAAAAAATCTGATAGCTCTAGGCATCTGTCTGCTTCAAACATCTGGACCTCCTGAGGACCACCCACTTCTACTTACATGGTTTGTCTCAACTGGAACCGGTCACTTTCATAAATGTGTTCCTGGTTTGATTTGCACTTTGAACTCCTGTGAATAGGATCAGAGTTAAACAAATTAGACAAGGCTGTCCTCTACATTTAGATTTCCATATATCTTCCACCCCAGAAGTGGCATCAGTCTAGTGTTCTATGAAGACATAGGTGATTCTTTTGCATTTTAAAGATGCAGATGTTAAATCTATTTGGTATTAATGAGTGCAGGAAATTCTGTGTTTCACTTCCTACTCCTTATATTTTCATTTCAGTGACTCTTCTTTTTTTGCTTCTATGTGGCTTCTAAATTACCTTTACAATCTAATGAACACAGTCTTCTATATTATTAGTACTCAATACATATCAAAACCAGCAACAAGTTTTTCAAACTGTGTCTTAAATATTGATTAGAAGGAATGTGTTTCCTTCTGAAATTACCATCAGACGAGACTGCAGGGGATATTTCTGTACGATTACAAAGGACAAACAGTTTTCAAAGTCTGCGGAGTACTATGCAGTACAAGGAGCTTCTTTTTGTTCCCCCTCCCTCTTTTTGCCCCCCATCTTGCCTTTGCTGAACAGTTCCTTCGTGCTGCTGTTGAGGGTGTTTTGCTCTTGTAAAGTGGTGTCACTTTCCTGGCTTGCCAGGAGGTTCAACACAGAGCCTTGGCACGACTGAGGGGCTTTGAGTGCATAGGGGTGCAAAGGCAGAAATAGGTTATGGAAAATATGGCAACTCAAACACACTGACAGTGCAGATTGCAGTAGAAAAAAAATGAATACAGGAAAAAAAGCTTAGTGTAAATCTCTCTCCCACATTCTTGCTAGTAGCCACTGAAGAGCTACTTTTATTCCTTGATGATTCCATCTTGAACAGTTGCTGTAGATTAGGACTTAATTTAAATACTGCTTTTGTTGGGTCAGGTACCTCTGATTTTTCTAATATACACAGGTGGCCTAAGAGAATTGCTGAAAGACCTTCACTTTGCTGGGCAAAAGCCACCAACAGACAATAGAAATAAATTCTAGACGAAGCTACTAGGATGAGACTCTAGCACAGGTGCTAGAAATACTTGGCAGAACATCAGTGTATCTCTTGCTTTCACTCTTAAGGTAAAGCATTATTAGGTTTGTGAGCACCTGATACTGGAATTAATTTGATATGTAAATAAGTCCTCTGTCATTTTCAATATTTTAGTTTTTGGTGCTGGTCACTTGAATTGGGAGGACAGAGTTTTGCTGACTAGCCAAACACAATGAACACAGTGCATCGTGGCCTTTGGGCAAGAATATACTACAAGTACACCAGAATGTCAAAAAATATTCAAGTAAAAGCACGCTGACATTGGTTCCTGAGTTTTAACACATATACAAAGTTAAACAGAAACATGCATGCTTTCCTAAGTAGGGATATTTTTCCTAATTAGAGGTTTAGTGTAGATGATACAATCTTTAGTGAATGGTGTTATTTTTTTTAAATGTATTACTCAGAACACTTTATACCTCATTATTTTCCAAGCTCTATTGGAAGTCTTGGTGGATAGACTTTAACACTTCTCTTCACAACCTATTTCATAGTCTTGTGGCTTTGACATGCTTTTTCTCTCAGTTGTATCCCATTACTATTGGTTTTCCAGACCTTAATGTCGTAAGTAGGGTAGACTGTAAATCCTTATAGGTGGGCTTAACACCTGTAATAGTTCTTTTGTGGGATCTGCGCCCTTCGTTTAATACTTTACAGATACATGGAACTTGTGGAGGATATGTCAGATGTTCAGGATATGTCAGATTTAGATGGCTGAATAGCCAGCACATATGCATAGATGTTCCTTGTGAAAAAGACCCCGGTTAGTCCAACTATAATAGATCACAGTTTATGAAGAGGTGTTGTTTTATCACTATCACTGATGCAGAGTTAGAATGATACTAAGTGTTTATAATTTCTTCCTCAATTTTGCCTAATCGCAAGATGTGTCTTTTGTTACTTCCAATTCTAACAGTTGGTTTATCTGACAAGTCTAGAAGTACGTGAATTTATGTAGGTCTAATTAATCTTAAATAATGACCATAATGACAGATTCCCTGCTGACCAAAATTTCAGGACCACCCTGCCCATGACAATTCATGGGTGACAGGGTGACAATTCATGACTCTCAGTGACTTCTTGAACCCACATACCTGGAAAATGTGCCTTATCCCTCCATGTGAAAAGCAGTGCGTAGGATGTGGTAGATCCTACATGCCTATCCCTCTAGAATAAGCCTGAAAGATTTTGACCATGAAATATGCCTTACTTGCACCTGAATGTTTTGCACACATATGCTGAGCTATATTTTCAGCAGTCAAAATCCTCAGACCTAATTTGCACTCGATTTGAAAACAGCAAACAAATTATCAGACAGGAAACTGTATCTAGCTGTCATGAGACTGTGTTGCTTGCATGTCTTCATTTAGAGAGATCTTTTGCCTAGAGGCAACAAAATAATTTTCACGTAGCTATTAGACAGTGAAGTTTAAATAATCCTCTTTACCATTTTTTACATGTCATCTAGCTTTTCTGCATGCAGTGCTGAGATCATTGATGGGCAAGGAAGATCCTCAAATATATAGCACTTCTGGAATGATACAGTTAGTGCAATAGGTAACTGTCAAGTGCTACATATACACAGCTGAAATATATTCACAGGGTGCCCTTTTATTTGTTTTCTCTTCTATTTTTCCTGAAGGCAGCAAAATGATTTCAACTTGTTGAAAAAAACAAACCTAACCTATCTGTTTTGCAAAGCTAAATTGGACTTGCCATTTTGACTTTATGAATCATTTGGCTTTTCTGAGGCTTAGACTGCTAGAGTTTGTAGCACTGACACACTTTTCAGAAAATTTCCCTCTTTATATTAGTGTTGCAGGTGCGACCTCTTCATGCTCCAGAGGAGAGAACATTTTTTCCCACTCTTAGTCCTCACAGAGTCCAGACTCTAATGTCCCTTTACTGAAAAATTTATGAGATTTAGTTGAATTTTAATTTTTAAATAATTTTCTCTGTAAACTTCTTAAAGTCAGTTTGGGTTAAGGAGAAGGGAAGGAGGAGTAAGCCTTTCCTTCAGAAAAGGAGACAAGCTCTTCAGATCAGAGACAGATCTTACCAAGGACTTCCTCCATTTGGCTTATTTCCTAGGGATGAGATGAAACAAGCCATGTTGCTGCAGGCAAATGGAAGCTGGGAAGGAGGTGTGGGCTGGTTTTGACCCCAGTTGCTGCTTGTCATAATGTGTGATTTGGTCTCTATTTAAATGCATTATAAAGAGCAGAGGCGGGTGGGTGAAAAGTGAAGGAAATATGCCAAAAAAAATCAACTGTATTCTGGCAGGTTAGCCCGTCAGGTCTCATCACGAGAACGATGATTACGGTGTGATACCAACCTTGCAATGCAGAATGCAAATGCAGCCTTTGCTGAGAGTGCCCAATTTGTTTTAAAGGGCCTGTGCTCAAAAATCCTTCTCAGGAAATAGTTGGTTCAGTTTTAAGGTAAAACAGTTTAATGGAGACTTAGTTCTGCTTTACAAAACCTATAATGCTATTTTAAGGAGTATATTGTTAAAAGGTAAAGTGTGCCATATATTTTACTTGGGTGTTCCTTCTAGTTCAATAAAGCACAGAAGTCCTGTGCTTGGATCTACCACAGGGTATCTAACACTTTCTGGGCTTTTGCTTGACTTCAGGGTCAGGTCCCAGGTGTATCAGACTGTATCATTTAATAAGGACTACTGAACGTGAAGGGAGAGCAGTGGCAGCCTCAGCTTGAGGCTGTATCTGAAATACAATTTTGGGGAGAAGTTTATTAGTGTTGAGTATAGTGCCCTGACAAAAGAGATCCCAGGTAGTATTTAATAATCCTGATGTCTTTAGTTCAGGCTTTTAGCCTCTGCCTGAACATGACTTTAGAAATAACTAGCAATAAACTAATTAGGTAAGAAATAAAGGAGTTGTTCTATTCCCCAGCATTTAACATTAACATCCTCCAAACCTGTACAAATCATTAAGCTAATGGGACAAACAGAACCCTTTATCTTGAGAGAGATTTTCCTCTCTTTGAAAGGCTGGTGGTTATACATCAGCTTCACCTCTTGTCAGTGTATAGTCTAGATGTTGTACTCCTGCATTCAGCAGCCCAAATGAAGTAATGGGGAAGTAAGGGTGCTAGAAATGCTGAGCAGGGCCCAAGATTTGTAACTGTATTGCTGCCTGCTTCAGGTGTGTATGATAACTCTGGAGAAACTCAAGTTCTGTTAGAATATGCTGGTTACTGGGGTGATCCATCTCAGTTTGCAGGATGCTCAACTGCACAATCTTCTGGCAATTCTTTAGGTGTCTTGCTTTGTTCTGTATCTGCTTGTATCTTGTAACCTGAAGAGAAGGGACAAGAATTTATTGGGAAGGCATTGTAAATAGCTAAGTATTGGCAGCTGGAAAAGAAGATGCTGGAGATAACTAGAACAGAATATCCACATCCCTTTCACCAGTAAACCATCTTTTGTCTCATCTGATGTTGTACAATATGTGTAAGTCTTACAGAAACTCAGTCTAACACATCAGTATAACTTAAACTGTATATTTTTTAAAGAGATATAATGGCATTTGAACAATTAAGCAGCCTGTTTGGAGCAGAACTAGGCTAAGGCATGGAAATGACACAAGTATTTGCATTTGTTATCATAATTTACGAAAAACTGCCACTATCAAAAGTAAGGAACTTTAGCAGAGCTTCTGTTTGCTCTCTGAAACTGTCATCAGAAAAATGAGTGATTGTAATTTTCTGAAGTATAAAAGTGTTTCAGAAAGGGCCTATTGCACATTTCCAAAATCCTACATGGGATGACAGTGGCATTCAGTTAACTTCATTATACTGAAAATCAGTCCAAATTTCAGATCTGAACCACAGATGGAACCTGAATTTCTGGGGAAATAACAGCTAAGATGTGTTCATTTATTACTTGGAAATTGTGCTCTTTAATAAAAGGACTTAGACCCAGATCTTCAAAAGGATTTAAACAGAAATGTCACAGTAAAATGAATAGGTACTCTGAACCTAAAAGCATTTGGATCTTCTTGGTTTGATAAGATGATACAAAAGTAAGGATGATATGTGAAACTGTATAGAATATAATCAAAATACCTAAGAAGAAAAAATGTCTTTAACCAAAAATCTTTTGATGTTCTCAAATTCTGATTAATTTCATTTTTAATCAAAACAACTTGTATTTTAATAATATCTCTAGAAGACAATACACATGTGGATCTGAGGCTGGATTTTTAGAGCACTGATGTTAGCTGAACCACCCATCTTTTATTAAGTGTATGTTTCCTAGAAATACAGGAATTATCCAAGTAGGATTAATCCTTTCTGAAAATCAACTCTGGATTTTTCAAATCAAAATAAACCTGACTTTTTTTTTTTTTTTTCTTCCAGCTTTAGGTCTGCAATGTTTATTTTATCTAGATTATATTCACTGGTTAATAATAACATGCTGTTGTCTCTGCCATCTGTCTGTGAAGCCATGAGACATTGCAGCTTTGTGTGCTACAGCCGTGAAGGAGACATCCTATCTGATGGAAAGGGGAGTTGCACGCTGCGTGGTAAAAGTATACAACAGTTAGTCAGGAATCATGCTACCTACTTTCTAATTATGGTTCCTCCACCTACTAGCTGCATATCATGGGATAAGTTATTTAACTCCGGAATTAAAGGGCACTCTTAAAGATCCCGGTCGTTTAGGCTGATAAACACGGTTGAGTGGAGGTACACATAAGAAGCTTTCCTACTATAGGTGTGGCTATACCACTGTAAAACAGAGCAGAAGGGTGGTTCTCAAGGGGAGCTGCATGCCTCCTCCCGGAAGCCCTCTGGAGCACTCCAGGCTAAGCTTGGCCTGGAGCTTTAGCACTGAGGTGGCTAAGCTAGAGCTGGAGCGCCAGGCTCTGCCTGGAGTCAGGGTGGCCCAGCCACAGCCCCAGGCAGCCAGGGCAGCCGGGTTTCTGGAGTGGCAGGGAGCAGAAGGCAGGAACAGGGCGAGTCCTGGTGGCATCCATCTTTTTTCCACTACTATCCATATTTTAAATGTAAAAATAAATAACAATGTGATTTGTCACTAATACATAAAACGCAGCCAACTGTAATGAAAAAGGCATGTGTGTCTCCAGGTTTCTCTTTTATTTTTTCATATCTGCCATACACTACCTGTAGTAAAATACAGGTAGACCGGTGATATTTCACTACTGAAAGACTGGCAAAGTTCTTGGATAGAGTGACAGATATGTGCAGGGGTACAGGCTCCTCTACACATGTGAAAGTCTGTGCTTACACAGAATATCAACACACAAGACATTTGTGATAGGTAGGTCAAAATCACAAACTGATTCTGAATGTCAATCAGATATTTCCTTAGCTAAGAATGATTTTCTTTCAATGAATAGAGTCAATTTTCTTTTCTTAGCATGTATCTATTGCCATGGATATGTGAGGTTAAGTCACTGTATTTTAGTTGCTAATTATAGGTCAACCAGATGGTTCTGTCGTCTTGAACAGAAATGCAATGTGAAAAGAAGTAGATCCTGGACTATGACAATCAGAAACCAAGCATAATAAATCAGGATTTTACCATTAGTTTAGACAGTAAAGCAACATTTGAGGATCCAGTGCTCTCCTATTGCCTTTTCAGATGAACAGAGAATTTCTTCTATAGCAAAATCTAGAACCTAGCCCTTCATAGGCACCTGGCACTTTACCTCATGCATCATAGGTGTAACATCTGAATCAGTTACATCCCACTCTTACAAATTCAATTTTTGTTTTTCACAGAATAGTTAAAGAGCAATGAAACTGAATTTTGAAGAGAGAGGATGGAGAGTCAGCTACATATGGTAGGGATAAAAGCAATTGGCCTGACTCTATAGGAATTTATCAGAAGAATATAGAGGACTCAGTATCTTCCTCTCAACATTGGCTCTTAGATATTTTTAACACATGCTTCACAGTGATCTTTTTTAGTATGTGGATTTTGGAAGAGTGGAAGTACTGTGATAATCCTATGAAAGAGAGGGGAATTTTTCCCTCCTCACCTGCACTTTGTTCTGCGTGTGAGACTGGCTGTGTCTGAGTGGCCAATCCTTGTCACCAAAGTCTATGCAAAACAGACTTTGCAGTGACAGTGAGTGGGGAGACTGAGGGAGGGAATAGGAGCCCCCTGCTCTGTGCAGTCACCACCACTCATTCTGCTCCCAGACTCTGCTGGATTGAGGCAATCCTTTCTCTTCATGTAGCTCAATCACATTTTGCTACAGAGATGGGGAAAATGGACCATTAAATCTAAAAAGAAGGAATGATTTCTAGTGCTTGAACACTCTTCACCCAGTTTTTCAAATAGAAGAGGACTTCCCAAAAATCTGAACTCTTGTTGTTTTGGGGCTGTATAGTATGGCCATTTCTTTTTTTCTGATCAAGACAACCAAAGTTGATGTGGAAAGAACTGAACAGCAGTTTAATAGCTGAATAGTCAGCACCAAATATTTTCCAGTCAGTACTAGGGAATTTGAAACAGTCAGAAAACAGCAGAGATTTGGAGATCTCAGAGAGGAGTATTTAGCACAATCAGACAAAAGTGTCTGAACATAACAGCCGAGTACATTGTTGAGAAGGCAGAGAACTAACACATTATTTTTATGCTATATATTTTTAGACAGAACAGTATGTTTTGAGAAGTAGGGAAATGCTAGAGGAATTTTTAGTATCATTAATAGGCATTTTATTGTTACTTTGCTTGCATCGCAGAATTGCCTTTCCTTGTGTCCCCAGTTGTGGACTGAAACAAACCCAGGCACTGTAAAAATTTCCCAAATGGGTAAAGTGTACTTGTCACCACAGTTCCTCCCCAGCTTCTCAGCCTCACTATGAGATGATGATGGGCTGATCATCACGCTGGCCTGTGCTGACTGTGTTCCTGCTGAACAGGCTCGTGGAGCATGAGAGAAGCTTCATGGCTGCGTCCAGCCAGGAGTCAGTCCCCACCAAATGACTAGGGCTGCCTTCCTGGCTGCAGCTGCACCTCAAATAAAGGTTTGCGGACATAAGCAGTAACACAAACAAAAATAGACACCAAGTAGAACGAAAATAGAGTTCTCCTTCCCAGAGCACTTAAACAGAAGAGAATAAGAGAGCAAAAATATAAAATGACTAGGGTGTGCAAGTGAAACGCTGCATAATTATGGCAAATATGTTTTTAGTGACTAAAATCAGGATCTGAATATGATGTTTTGTATGCTTCTACTGGAAATTAATCAAAATATGTGTATATCATGAAAAGTGTATTTCTGCTGGACACAGTGACTTAAACTGTCGACTGTAGCTTCTTAAATGAGGCATTATGATGCTGGCATCACAGTCTGTTAAAATGTGCTTAATTATGCATGAGAAACATGACTGTTTGTGAATGATTGTTAATAAAGTGGAAGAAGAAGGCAAGAAATAAGGACACTTTAATTATTAACTAGATTAAAATAACTGCTTTCTTTTATATAAGCATGCACATACAAAATGTTTTAATACCTGCAGCGATCTAATGGCTTGCTGGTGAATTTATTGGCTCAGAGGAGAAGGTCCTATAAAACTTAAAAGAGCAATGGCAGCTGAAGCAAAGAATGAGAACACCAAGTTTTTCTAGAAAGCACCAATACAAGTAAAAAAGTCTCCTGCTCCTTGCTTTATAAACACTCAATTTAAATGGCAATGGTATTTTTCCTCCATTTAAATTTTGAAACTCTAGTTTAATTGGCATCCTACTGTATAATGAGAAGAGTAGCTAGACAAACAGGCTAACTAACTAACGTGTTGGCTACATGCAGACATTGAGGAAAATTTTACAGACAAATTTACCAGCCGTGTAAGGTGGATCTGCATAAATGCCTGTCACTTTCATTCAGCAATTAGATGTTCCCTGTAGGAGTAAATAATGGTGCTGAATAGGAACAAATGCAAGGACTGTTAACACATTTTAACTTACACATGTTGTTTTCAGCTTTGGTAGATTTGCCTAAACTTTCCTGACCCAGTGCCAGCAAAGCAAAAAATGCATAAAGAGCTCAATTTCTGGATGGTAGATAATAGCCTAAACAAGTTGGCTGTTCTGTAAAATGAGTAAGTCCTGTAATGCAGATTGCAGTCTTCTACTATGGCTTTGAAACTGTCAAAATCAGCCTCAGGTTTGTCCTCTGTCACCTTTTTTTTCTGTTTAGGACTTACTTATCTGTTCTCACAGAAGGAAAACCCACTATTACTCTGCTCTGTCTTTGAGTTAGGGTTAGGATTGGGGCCTACAGGATAGGGAAAACAGAAATTCAGATGTATAATTATTACACCACAGATTTCACTAGACTTTTTCCTAACTCTCTTCTGGGCAGTCAAGCAAATGCAAGATTCCTGTGATTACAGAACACAATGTATGCAGAGTGTAAGTAAAAAGTAAGATGTCTAAGGACCCAGCATTTTCTCTTTCCTTTCTTCCCAGCTGTTTCTTCACTTTGAAATGTTTTTACATTCCCTGGATGATCACTTAATCTCTTTTTTTGAAGTGTTTTGCTATTTATTGCTCCCAGTGATGTTCCTTTTGAGACAAACAACACCAGAAGCTTCTTAATACCATTGCTTTCTGAATTCCAAATTCCACTTTAGGAAAATGCACTATAGCACACAGACAATAACAGGGCATACAGGGGTTTTCCAAACCTCAGCAATGGAAAGATTTCATGCTTTTCCAGCAATCATACGCTAATTCTAATTTTAATCCTCTGATGCTTCTGTACACACAGACAACCTCTCTTAGACATAGTTAAGCAAGCACAATCATCATCTCACCTCTCAGGAAAAGGCTTATAGACTGAAATAAAATAAACCATATTGATAAAGAAAATTACTTTGTACCTGTTCTTGTCTGTTTCCTTAAAGGAAAACATGCAGGAAAATACATTTTTGCGTCATTACTAAGTTAGTTACTTTAAAAAGTTACTCATTACAGTTAATCATGCTCATGTTTTAGGATCTAATAAAACTGCCTGAAGAGATAAGAAAGTATTCATAGTTTTCATTCATGTATAACATTGCACAGCGAGCTTGGATTTTTTCCCCCCTCAAACTTCTAAAACATCTGGACATTTCTAGAGTCACTGCACTAGATAACAGACCAAAAAGACCATTGATTTGATTCATTATGACAAATCCTATTTCCTGTGTCAGTTATTTCTGCTCACAATGCTTAGAAACTTTTACGCTGTCTTCATTGAGGAAAAGCTCGGTTATGCTTGAGTTATGATTTTCTGTCCTTTAGGCTACGTTCCATACTCTGACTTCATGGTTTTGTAATGCTCTCACTATTTTTTTTTAATGCCTCAGCCTGGTAGTTGTTGCTGATACCCAGGAGGTACAATAATTACTGGATACAAGGAAGTACAATAAAAAACTAAGGCTTTCACTAGGATGTTGGGATTCACTGCAGCATTCCAAGAGAGTCAGGCTGTACTAACCAGGGGAGGGCTGTACTCTTCCCTCCTCTTGAGGTGTTAGTACCATGCAGGATGGAATGCAAAATCCATAAATTAGAGAGGCAGGTAGTGCATATTTGAGTAGCATGACCAGATAAAGCCTTAAATAGCAGGTCAGTAAGGAAACAAGGAAGATTCAACTGTAATAATTCATGTCTTAAGGCACAAGATTTGCAAAGGTGGATACATTTCTTTGTAATTGAAATGAGAGACTGATTCGGCAAGTAGAATGTGTGGTTTTGGAGTACTTATTTTGTTTCATAAAATAATTAGAATAAATGTAATTGAGCAGCAGCTTTATATAATTAGGTTTTTCACTCTTGATAAAAAGAATTTTACTACAACAAAAGTCATAGATTTACTGGACTGATAAAGAATATAGGAAAATTGATTAGGATGTTAAAAATCAGTTAAATATAACACTGTTATTTTTAAGGTTTCAAAAGAGATATAATTCAATCTAAGGAAAAATGAAGAATCACTTCGGTGATTCTAGCAGGAGTATCGTGGGCTTCTGCAGATACCCAGAACTCCTGATGTAGTGACTGAGGGAGCAGGTCCCAGGCACTTGAGCATCAAGATGCCTGGTGGTGGTTTGCTCAGGGAAGTTCCTGGACCTGTGCAGGAGGCTTGCGTCATGCAAAGGATGTCCTGGATGCATACACCATCTCATAGCTGAGCTTGTCAGGCTTCAAGCAGATGCGGGTTGTAAGTAGACTGAAGTGGAATATTTTGACCAAAGCATTGATTTTTTTTTTTTTTTTTTTTTTTTTTTTTTTCTTTTTTTTTTTTTTTTTTTTTTTTTTTTGCGGAAAATGTGATCAGTGGTTCTGAAACATGCCATGAATTTGTCAGCTTCGCCCTGTTGTTTATGCAGGGGAGTCTGAGAAATTTCAAAGATTTAATTCAGCACTTTCTAATAAAATATTTTGCTTTCTGGACTTGCAAAGAAATCAAAGGCCCACTACATTTATTAAATAAAATGTTCTGGCTTTACCTGTGAACAAGATTTTTTTTTTTTATTCTATGTTTTTCTAGAATAGCCCCCAAAAGAGAACAATTAGTCTAGCAATGTAACTATAGGAATGAGAAACAGTGCTGGGGATGTAGCTGTTGATCAAAGCATGATAGAATGAAGAGCTTAAGGTGGGGGCTGGAATCTATTTTGTGTCCACATTAGATACAGATACTTCCCATTTCAGCTTTGCTTATGAGGACAAGCCTTTCTTATCTTAATGTTCAGCCCACCCTTGCACTCTTTATGGACCTAAGGGCAGAGCCAGGAGATCCTCAGACCTCCAGAGGCTGCAGAAGTGAGCTAGCTGATAGCTCTGAGCCGCACGTTTGCCTTTGCACAGGTCACGGCGTGAAGGTTTATTAATTCTTTTCTGCCTTACATGGGAAAGATAATGCTCTCTAAAGATAGAGCCTTGTAAGATGGAAGGAACTGATATTTTATGTGCTGATCCTAATACTTGTATAACATTTGATCTGCGTTGCAGATTTTTGTTTGAGCAGCAACTGAGAACCAGGACCCTGTTAACGCCAGGGCTGCGGTGCTGCTGCGCGTGCAGCCTCCAGGCTCATGGCTGACGAGGCCTTGATGTGCTGGGGTCAGAAGCGAGGGGCTGCCTTAGGCCAGGTTGTGAAGAGCCACAGGGACACGAAACACAGCTCATAGCTACACTGTAAACGCTGAAACTTGCCTTCAATGCAGCCTTCAGCAAGTATATTTTGCTAGGGGTTATGAACAATTGTAATCACTAATTAACTTAGCTATGGAGATAAAAATGTTGTTTTGTCAACATAGGGAGTTTCACTGAAGAGTGGGGAAAACTTAGGGTGCGTCTCAGTAGACAGTGCCCAAAAAAGGTATTGCTGGCACGGCATGAAGGTCTGCTTGCCTATACTGGCTAAATGCTTGTAATATAGACATAGTCTGATAAGTCACCCACGAAAGCAAATGATACGAGGATGTGTTTCTGTGCACGCACTGAAGTGCAGAGCTGTGGATGTTGTGTTGGAAGCTAATACTTCTTTTTCTCATGAAGAAAAATCTGCAGAATTATTGAATTAACTTTTCTGTAAAAAGTGATTTGTGGCATTATAATTTGCTCTTTTTAAAATGTTCATCATATTTGTCATTCATGATGAAATATTTTATTTACTCTAAAATTTTAATGTACTCACTCTGTCTTTAGAATTGACTAGGAACTGTGAGCAGTATCAGAGCTTTGCAGATATTAACCTTCAAGTTTTACTCTGTGTAATGGTTCTGAAGAGAAAAAAAAAAAAAAAAAAGACTTAAACTGAGTTGTAAGAGAAAGAATAGGCTCAGAGTGGAATTATGCAGAGTATTGCTTCCAGGTTGTTTTATCACATTTTATGTACACAGTTCTTTAATAAATGTGATAGGCGAGGAACCAGACGGAGAAGGTGCAGATGATATTATTTCCACACAAGTTATTGGGTCGTATGAGGACTGGTGTAATTTATGAGCTAAGAGAGTGAGAGAAGATGTAATTTACATCGCTTTATTTTCCCTTAAACTTACCTACACATCAGATCTGAACTTGGACCAAGGTCTAACTTGTCAAGTAAAATCTGTTCTGCAGCCTTCTACTCCAACCATAATCACTCCTTGTTTTGTTGTTGTTGAATCTTTTCTATTTTGAGCCTTGTAGACTGTTATGCCGTAAACTCATTTTCTTGCCTCCTTTAGTTCTTCAAGAAGTCTTGAGGTTCTTAACATGCAGGTGGGGGGAATAGTTAAGGCAGCCATATGATAATGCAGTTTAAATGAAGAAAAAGGTATTACTTCTTCTGCCCATGTAAAGAACTGTCTCTTTTGTAAGTATTCTTCTAATTATAGAGATATTCATATAGTTAAACATGCTGTCCTTGTATGTCTGAAAACACATGAGCAATGCCTCGTCTATTTGAAAAAGATCAAAAATTTTTTCTCAATATTTTGTCTTAGACAGCTGAGCATAAATGTTGTGGATGGGATTTGGGTTCTTTTATGCTGATTCCATTGGTGTCTTGGAAATATTTTTTAGGGGAACGAGTTTCCTGTGAAGTGTGTTTGAAGTTTTATGAACAGGGATGTTAGGGATGGCCGCATTAGGTTGGAGGAGGAAAGAAACACTTGTGGTACTGATGCACTGCAGACAAATATGTACTCTCCCCATAGTATATTTAAATGCTAAACAAGCAGAGGAATGACAGTGTTCCACTTTTCATCCAGTTTTTAGCTTCTGCCAGGACATGAAGGCCAGTTAGTACCTTTTATGAAGTTGCAATCATTAAAGCTAATCATTAAAAAGCAGAGTCAAAAACATAGTTGAAATGGCTGTTGTTCAGACATCGCAATATACCAGTGTTACTGTGGGGGGAGGTGGCCCTGGCACTTCCCACAAGACCAGGCTTACTGTCTGTACAGACACTTTGTCTCTCAGGGGACACATTTTGAGAGAATGTTTCTGTCCCTCCGATGGAGTCCTCTGCAATGGGCAAAGGACATGGTCAGTGTCTTTATAAGCCGCAGAGTCCAACGGCCTTGCCAGTTTAGGAAGGAGGTTTTCTGAGAACAGATGTAGCCTGGAGTTGAAGCTTTGTGAAGTTAATTTCAGTGTCTACATTGAGTTCAGCGGACCTCGGGTTCAGCTCCAAAGCACTGGAGGTTTGGAAAATATGTCTTAAGCACTATTTCAGAAAATCCTAATGAAGTTTCTCGGCTTCAGAGTTCCCCTTCTGGCTTGGAAAGGTGTGCTGATGTATTCTGTACTGCACTTTCTCTAATTGTGGTGGCAGAGACATAGATGAGCTCAGATTGTCTTCACAAACACAGGTGTGTGCTAGTGACAACTCAGAATTTATTTCCAGAAAAGTGGTATGGACTTGCTCAAAGAAATGAATCTCAAGCCCCAAAGAAACCAAGGCAGGCACTTCATCTGTTATTTTATTCACTTTATTTTAAAGGTAATAACACCTCTTGCATTGTCCCTAAAGGGCTTAACTCAAGTGAAACCTGAATTCATGTCAAATGATACATTGCTAGGTGTGTAATATATATTCAAAAGTGACACTTCAGACTGGGAAGATATCAAACCTAATGCCCTGGTAGGGCTTAAGCCACCTAGTTTGGGGCATTAGAGAAAATAACATTAAGGGCCTTAGTTCCCTAATATCCCATTAGAGTAAAGGGAGATTGAGTTCTCCTCCAGAGTGACTCATCTCACAGAAGATCTGTACCATCTTTTAGGAGTGACCACCACCATTTGCTTACAGAGGGTGCCTGAGGTGACTAGTCTTGTGGTTCAGCACCTGGGGCTCTGTAAGGATGAATTTGGGTTTGCATATGTTATTAGTGGGTATGTTAAGAATGCAGCCATCCTGCCAGTGCTAGTGCGAATGCGCTAAGGCCGTCGCAGAGTGGGTCTGAGACTTGTCCTTACGCAGGCATCTCCTGGCAGGTTCGGCTGGTTTGATCATTCCAGGGTTTCATTTTGCAGAGCGCACTTAAGTCCACACTGTGAATCCACACCTTATAAACATGTTAAATTTTGGCCATCATTAGGAATGCACGCATAGGAAAAAGATAAGATTTCAGATGTTCTTCTCTCCGTGACTTTTCTCACTGATTCATTCCCGGCTGTTGTTAATTCCGCTTACGTGTTCCTAAACACCATCTCTGTTAAGGCAGATACCTAAACAAAGAATCCGATGTTTGTGGATACCTAAAAGAAATGCCACAGTCTTCCCTGAAGTTAACAGCTGGTACCCCCTTCAAGAACTAGAAGATTTATCCACAGACCTGGATGAATGTATATAATAATAATAACAACAACGACGTTAATAATAACAATAATAATAATAACATAAAACTCGTACCGAAAATATCTCTGGTTTAGAGCAAACGGCAGCTTCTTTTCCAAAGACAAAGCATTCCCATCTTCCTTGTTATTCACTCACACAGTCATTCTGCTTATTTAACTAGGAAGAAATTATTAAAGGGCAGACAGAGAATTCATTCAGCTTGGAGGGTTCGTCAGGTTTATCCATGCCGTACTGAACTATGAACTTGCTGAGACGTACACTACTATAAATGTCTCCATTGTGACTTGGACATAAATATTGTCTATAAATGCTGGCTCCTGAATAAAATACTTTCTTAAAAAGGTTCAAAGACATACTGTATTTTAAACTGCAGTAATACCAGTGTCGCTTGAGTTACAAACATCTGTTCAGAACATTCCTTTAGTCAGCACTACTCCTTTTACAAGGAAAAACCTCAAGGAAATGTCAAGCTGTTGCCATTACATCAGTTGCAGACTTTTCACACCTCTGTAAGGTACAAGTTTACACAAGCTTTAACAAATCAATAAACTTTAAATGAAAACCTGCCACCATTTTGTGCACAGGAGCATTAGAAAAGCTCTGTCTTGCACAGGTGGAAAGAAAATACAGTCCCTGCCTAAGCATGGACCTTTTGACTGTGTGCATGTATATAAGGTATTTAAAATATAAAAAAAATTTTTTTCAGTCTCTTTTTGGATATCTTCATTCTCATTCAGAAAGACACATCATGGGTATCATTATCAGAAAGCTGGTGACAAAAGCCATTCAAAGTTACGCTATCATAAAAAAGTTCTTCTCATAACATCTCTGGAGAAAAGCTTTATGCAGCCAATGAAATTTAAATCTTCACAGTGAGGCCGTAAGAATGTGTGCTGGCTCATCTTGATTTCTCAGGCAGAACTACAGGAACATTTTGGGAGATCCTGCAGTAGCATTTCTATAAGGACAACAATATTTATAGGAATTGAAAAAGAATTATTCAGTGACACATTCTTGGTATAATTGTGTGTCTTTCTAAGAAGAGGTAGGTGGATTGAGCAGTTTGGTGAAGCATTTTAAGCAACCTTAAAAGGGAGCTGCGTGTATTGGATGTTTTATATATGAATGTTACATGAATGTTTTACAATGTCATTCTCTGGAATTCTCATATTAATTCCTGTGCACATGTTATCGGTGGTTCTTGTCTTTTCATATGTCTTGAAAATGTAGCCTATCTATATTTTCTTTATTAAATAGACATTTGTGAAGTTTTTTGTTGATAGCCCGTTCGTCATGTATATATCTCCTGCAGTTCTGGGTTTCAGGCATAAGGAGAAGGTGTGGAAACCCTCCAGAAAAGATTCTTTTTTAGAAACCGTTTTACTGAGCAGAGGGGTAGAGATCTCAGAGGACAGGTGCTTTACACCCTTCTTGGGGTGTTCACATGTTTTGTTTAGGTCAGCTAAAGTTTAAATGAGCATTTACACTATCAGATCCTTATTTTACCTGAAGTTGAATTGGTATTGGTGATTCACTTTGAGCTGGCGATTTTTTTTTTTTTTTTTTTTAAACACTGAGCTCTTGGCTCTTGCCTGTGCCTTTTAAATTACTGTTTTTATTTTTATGATGAAGCAAACATTCATCTTCTTAGGGGTAGATACCATCTTTTTATGACATAAAGGAACTTTATAAATTTCTATTCTGTCATCATGTAAGATAAAGGAGAGCGTGGCCAAGCTGTGTGGTTGCTGAACTGTCCTTTCAAAGGAACAGGAGTAGCCAGAACCCCAGTACTCACCCAGAGTGGCTCGAGACTCGACTCACTGCAGGGCTGTGCAGTGACAACCGCCCGTGTGGGTCCTTGGGAGTAAAACCTGAGCGGCCTCTTAAGCGGTCGGAGTGCGTGAGGCTGCGCACTTCAGTACATGCCATTGCACCACTTGCTGTGTATCGGTACAGCACAGATGCCATGATCCTCCTGAGATACCCACTAAATCCAGGAGGCAGACATTCCCCGTAGAGGCTTTTTGAATCCTTTCCAGATTCAATGTAGAGCGTATGTGATGCAGGGCTGTTTGTAATTGCTGCTTATTTCTCTTTTTTAGGGGGGAAAAAAAAAAAAGTTGCTTCTGTAAATCTCAAATTCAGAAACAGGAGTATTTGCTGGTCTAAAATTCTTTTTATGAAGCATAAGATATTTGACTCCTGCAGCATATTTCCTTTATTTGCTTGTGCATCCTAAAAGCTTTCTCTGGTATTCAGTTGAACATTTGTTTTATTCATTTATGAATGGAGGTTTCTTTTTGTTAACATTTTAATATTTACTTTATAAAGCCAGTGACCTTGTGTGGTTTTCTAACACCATCTTGAGTGGTTAAGTGGAGAAGAACATTGACTTTTCAGCAGTAAAACAAATCCTGCAGTTTATACAACACATTTTGTGTACACAGCATTTGTGAATAAGTTCACAGACGGGGTCAGACTCAAGGATACAATTCCAGGAATGGACATCAAGTTTCTCTTTGTAGTCTTTCTTCACAGCTCTCTGCAAACAGTGCAAACAAAACCAGGTATGACTCAAGCATTATTTTATGTTGCTGCTGTTTACCTGCGTTCTCATTTTGCTTTTGGTCTATCTTATTGGGAGTGACGGCAGGAAAATATATCTACTGAGACAGGATTTTTAAGGGACTCTTACTGAAAATTTTAAATCTTTTTTGGTCATAATTGTAAATATTTGGATCAGCAATACAATGAGAACATATTTTTGGATTTGATCCATATAATTAGTCAAATGATCAAAATTAACACCCACTGTAAGCTCCTTTTTCTCTTTTTCTCTTTTTCTCTTTTTCTCTTTTTCTCTTTTTCTCTTTCTCTCTTTCTCTCTTTCTCTCTTTCCCTTTCCCTTTCCCTTTCCCTTTCCCTTTCCCTTTCCCTTTCCCTTTCCCTTTCCCTTTCCCTTTCCCTTTCTCTTTCTTTTTCTTTTTCTTTCCTTTTCCTTTTCCTTTTCTAATGAATTTTTATTATAATAATAATAATTCATTTATTAATAAATACATTCATTTATTCATTAATTCAATATTATTATTATTCACGCAGGGGACCCTGCGTGTGCAGGGAGGTTGGACTAGATGACCTCTACAGGTCCCTTCCAACCCTAGCCATTCTAGGATTCTATTAATAGATTAATTATTAAAAAATTTTATTCCTCCCTCCCCCCCAACCCCATTTTATCTAGGGGGAAAAAAAGAGTTCTCAGCTCTATACCTGGCAGGTTAAAGATGCTGTGCTGCTTTGAGCCAGGGAGTCTGTTTTGGAGATTCTCTGTAGGCTGAATTGACACAGTTCATATCATGGGTCATATATTGCATGTTGCTTTTATGTAGACAGGGCCTGGGAGCATTAAAATGATAGATTAAAACATGGAGAACTAGACTTCAGTGCCTTCTGTGTGTGTGAACATGAAGATCACAAGGAAATAGTCCAGACCCACAGATCTGTCTCCTTTGTCACAGTCCAGAACTGAGCTTTTCCAACCTTTTTTTTTTTTTTTTTTCCAGTCTGACAAAGAAATATCTGGTTTTTGCCAGTCATAATATTGTCTAAAGCTGAGTGAAAATGAGACTATCTGTCCCATACCTGCAGAAGTCAGATATGCAGGTAGATATAAGATCTAGAACAGAAATCTACAGAGGCAGAAAGGATTATTTTGTTAATCTCTCAATAGTATGTTTTCTGAGGGACACTCCTCTGGAAGAGCATTATCCAACTTCCAGAAGAAACATTAACCTTCACCTAAACATAAGTTCTGCATTTGTAACAGATATTATTTGCACATGGATGATGCAGATCATGAAATTGGTTTTAATTAGAACAGCCACTAGGTTAACTGCACAAGCAGGATTTATTTTGCCCTTCTATACATACATCCAAACTGATGAGCTTAAGGACTGTTAGCTAAAAAAGTAATTTTATGCCTGCCTATCATCGATTTTGTTTTAAACACTGTCTTCATTTAGAAAGAAATTTTCATCACTATCTTCATTTCAGCTAGAAATGTCAAATATGCTCTGATAATACCCAATATTTGTAGCTACTTTTTATATCCTCCTGTGTCTTTCTTTCTTTCTAACTTTGGATTGTTTTGGTAAGACTCAAAATGGGACTACGTGTTGTGCTACAGCTTTTCCTATGAAGAAGTATATGAAGTTACCTGGTTCATCAGCAACTAAAAAGCCTTGACCTTATTTTTTTTCTTTTTCCTTATGGGTTTGTTACTCGAGCCATATCATTTGGATGAAGACAGAATTTTCCAGATGTTGGGATTACTTTTCTGATGAGGTCTGGAGTTCCATTCAGAAAAACAGCTGAATTAAATTTAGATAAACTTTTAGTTTTCAAGTGTTTCATTTGTGAGTTCCTTTAATTAAACAGAGCTTTTAGTATTTTCATGTGTTATTTAATTAAGATGTTTTAGAGATGTCATTCATATTTTACAATATTTCCTAACAAAAATGATTCAGCAATTAGAAATTTCTAAGTAAAACAAAATTTATTTTATTCAGCTGAAACTGTCTTCTACATTCCTGTTTGTCAAACAATTTTCTTTTTTCAGTTACCCTTGCTTTAATTTATCTCAGTAAGTCTCCCATTTCAAATAGTGAAGACAGACTATATTTCTAGAAACAGAATGATTACCTCTCCAACATTAGAGGGAACTTGCCTAAAAGAGCAACATTGAGGTAGTGCAAATCAGTTTTAAAGTTTGCAGATTGTTTTCCCCATGTCTTTTCTCCCATATTCTTTTTGAATCTTTCTATCTCATAAAGACCATTCACGTGACATTTGTACTATGATACTAACTTTACTAACTTTATAGCTAAGAAAAAGTTAAAGCTAAGAAAAACTCATAACATTTTTAAAACTCTCCGAAGAATTTTGAAAATACATTTTTTTATATAGAATAGGTCCTTGTACAGAATACCTGATGGCTTTCCGTGGTATATCAAATATGTTGTCATAATTCACTTGCTACTAGTGAGAAATTCACATTTCCCAAATGTATGCAGATAAATTGCTTATTCTCTGCTATAACATCACAGCGGTAGTGGATGCCATTATATGTAGTCCCTTTCTGTATATGTATATAAAATTTGCAGGTTCTGAAGCAATTCTATTATCAAAAAATAAAAAAAATCAAAATAGCTTTTTTAATCCTTTTGTTAACCCTCCTCACTTTCTGACACTCAGGTCCACAAAAGGGTGATTTCCCTAACGAGAAGGGTTTCAAATGGCTGTAGATCTATATATAACTTTTCCTTTTTCTTTTGTAGTCCTTGCTATAACTGTGTGACTACAGCATGTAAGACTTTAATTATTTAAATGATGCTATAGCTATTTATTCTTCAATAATTTGGTAAATACAAAATATTCATTAAAGTACAACTTTTCTTTCTCAGACACTCATCCTTTTGCACTGACAGTTGAAATCCTGTGATCTGAAGTTACAATCACAGCTGAAAGCTCATCATACTGGTGTGACTTTTATTAGTACCATTTTTTTTTTTTTAATATGCCAAACTATGTGTTTGATGTTCCAATATGACATCCTAGGGTGCAGTCATTTCAAATACTAATAAAAAACACATATGTCAACCTATATATTTTGATTGAACTCCACATGGCTGTGCAATACATCTCCTGAAATACATGGCAAGCATTGGAGAGATAGAATTATCAGTCAAATTAAATATAAAAACAAATATAATTTTATATATCTCAAAAAGTAAGATTTTTAGGGTAAAACCATTGAGAAACCAGTGCATTTTATTCTAGGCACATTTCATGATAATGAAGACTCTCCCTGACAAAATTTTGTTTTTAATCAGGATTCTCTCTGGCTTGAATGCAGTTCTGTTTGTCTCAGAGAAAAAACAAGCAAACAAACAAAAACACCTCTACGTTTACTTTATTTCAGAATGGACTTGGAAGGAATTCACTATTAACTTTAAATCAAACGCAAAATGATGTCTTGATTCAAACTGATTTCAATTTTGTGATGACTTTTTTTTTGGAATAATACATAAGTTTATTATTTTATACTGATTTTCTTTCTTTTTGAAACTATAGTGTGGAACCTGATAGATTCAAAGTCAGATCACACGTATTCAAAAAAGAAATTAAGAAAACAGCCACAGAAATGGCAAAAGTTAATTGTATTCTTTTGGAACTGCAATCTTTTGTCTGTACAGATGAATATGATTGAACAACACTGAGTTCTGTTAAAAGAAAAACAAAACAGAAAACTTGTCTTTATGCAGATAGCTTCTATTTTAACAGTCTAATAAATAAGAGCCAGACAATGACTCAGAATACAATGGTACAGAGAAGGCATAGCTCGGGAATAAAATGTCTTATCAAATAACATTACCCAATCCATGTAACATCTGGGAGGTTGAGTTTGACTGCTTGGAAATGCAGATTTTCTGTAGAGAAAATGGCCTCTGTTTGTGGTTTTCAATATAGATTATTACTTTTTTTTTTCTGAGAATGATGCTTTTTATATTATATGGTGTTTTATTTTATTATGCACTATTGAAAGAATTGTAAAGAATCCCTGTACTTCAAGGAATAGAGAAGTGAGTCATTTATATTTATAAAGTACTTTGAATTTTTTAAAAAAGCTTGTAAAGTATATAAGCAAAGGCAGAAGAAGCAAAGCAAAGTAGCAAAAGAACACTGATTCTAATTAAGACAGAAATGTAAAGTCTCTGATGGCTTGTAGTCGTGCTTTTTGGCTGAGAGACATTTTAACAGAAAATAATATTAAAACTGAGCAGAGCAAGTAACATTTCCATCTCTACTCCTGCGAAAGAGTATATCTATAAGACATATACCTGTCATCTTTTCCGATGAGTCTTAATAGCTTTAATCAAGGGTACATGTATTATCATGAAATGAAGATAGTGCCACATGTTTATTTCTAACTATTTCTAACTAGGAAAGAGGTCCAAAATATATTTCAGATGATAGAAAAGTTTGAGAAATCAGTAGGTACCTTTGGTATGTATACATAGGACATAGTGACAGATTTTTTAGTAATCCATCATGTTACATGATTCAGTCTAAAATTCTTACTGTAGTAAATATATGGAGACAATGTCCTGCTGCTGACATTTGCTTCACACTGAAATACCCAGAGCGTGGTGTGTAGCACAGGTATTACGATGGTGTGGTATAAGGAGTATCACTGAGATTCATGACCTGGTCGGTTCCTACTAGAGTTAATGGTGATTTTACCAAAAGACTTGATATAAATGCTTAACAGTATTGTAAAAATAAAGTATTAACATAGAATGCCTAGTGAAAGAATGTATTGATAAGATTTAGAAGAATTTTCCATCTTATATAGAAGGGCTGCAATGGAAAATTTCTCTGTGGATTGGAAGCTTGAGGACAGGTCACACATAAAGCAGCTTATGGATAGCAGAAGGAATTACTGTGGCTCAGGAAGCAGGGCCACACTAATGACAAAGTTGTTATTTCGTGACCTGAGTCAGCTGCCCCACATAACATATAAGAAGAGAAGAGCTCTACCTATTTCCTTCTCCCATATATCTTGTGTATTTACAGGGAGAGAAATAGGCAGCAGCAGCGAGGGGAATGTCAGCCTTTTCTGGGACATGATCTGAGTCAGTATTCAGGAATGCTTTGTGATACATGAAAGCAGAAAATCTTTCCTCTTGCACCACAGTTTGCTTTCCACGCATCTTCCTTCCCATAGTTCATTTAAATGATCTATTATATTATTTATCCATTTGGCCAGTGTTTTAATCTTCACGTTTAATTTTAAGCTGGTGAGTGAGGCGCTATGTAATTAGATTAAATCACTGCTTGGCTAGGTAGAGAATTTAGGGATGATTCCTTTATGTAGGCACCTTGGCAGAAGTGTCTGTGGACCAGAGAAGCACAGGGAGCAGTTGTAATGATATAATCAGATGAGGAAAGTCAATGCAGGAGCATTTTGGTGGCACGAACTCTTGATTTTTCTAAGCTTCTGTATAGCTTCAGATTTCTACTTTAGAGTTATCTCTGCTTCAGGTCATCAGTGGGTGCAGAAGAGGTGTGAGAAAGCCACCCTGACATAATCAATGACCTTACATCAATGAACATAGTAGTGTTGGAGCCTTAAATTTTGGAGAAGCCACTCCAGTGGGGAGATGTTGAGTGTGGCATTTACTGCATTTTCCTCTCTCCATTCACGGATGAGCAGTACCCCACATGCAGTTCTGGCTTTGCTGAAGTTATCCAAGGTCAGATGTCGAGCGATTAGAAGAAGGCCAAAGAAAATTTCCTGAGGTTTCCTCAGTCAGTTTGCTAGAGTGGCCACTGTAACTCACACCAAGGTTTACTTTCCATTCAGTTCAAAAGCCATGTCTGCCAACTTTAATACATATATTAAGACTAATGCTTTACTATAGAAAAATAAATATGTGTATGTATTTAATTATTTAGATTGACTATTTGGAGATGGTAGAATATTTTTGAATTCAGAATATTTTTAAAAAATGAGAGATTATGTTACTCTCTTCAAAAAAAAAAAAAAAAAATCCAGACAGATCATGAGTTACTATCACAATATTTTATTATTCAAGAAGCTTCTAAGACAATAAAATATCTGTAAAGCAGTATTTCAACCCACTAGATTTTATCATATGTTAAACAGAATTTGTTTTTTATTAAGCCTTTTCCCAAATGGCAGGATTATGCTTCAGATTAGAGAGATAGGCAGGAGCCAAAATGAAGGCAGAAACTGCAGAAGTGTCAGGAGGTGGCATTATGTGTTACTTGTAGGAAATGAATGACAACATCATTGCTAATCAGCAAAGATATTTTTGCCAATTACCTAAAGTATTAATATCTCTGGAATATCCTAGGTGATAGGAATGCACAGCTAACCTTTGCAGAGGTACCTGCAGCGCCTGAAGAGGTACCAGCCTAATGCAAACTGTGAAGTGCCATCTTTCAAAACAAATGTTCTCTTCTTACAGAAGCATTCACTAAAGCCTGTGCCTAGAAGAAGAGGCTTTTATTATTATTTTTTATTAAGAAATCTCATAGGAGCTTTTATTTACTTCCCCTCTGAGCCACCCAGCTGTTCCTTCCATTTGTGGTCTTAGGGCTAATTACATAATGTCCCTAATTTATACTCACTGGTAAATCAGATCAGAGCATTACCTGGAGGGCAAGCTCTAATTAGAGGAATTTCAGAACAAATTGTCTAAAGAGCTTGTTTAGAGTGATTAAATGCAAGTGATGGGTCTTTCTCTTCCTTTCCCTCTGTTTAAAAACATGAATATTTACCTTACACAAAACCTGGCAGATAAAAAAAAAAAAAAAAAAAAAAAAACAAAAAAAACTCAGCAATGACAGTTCTAATTAAAGGAATATAAAACAAATGCCAGTATTACCCTGTAGAGCTATACAAACTGTAATCTCTGTCTCTTGATAAGTGCAGATGAATGCTGTATACTCTTACCACTGTTTTAATCTCTTTTAGAGATAACAAGGTGGACAGTAAGTGGCTTACATCGGGGGTGAATGTAAAAGAAAGAGATACTCTTGAATCCCTGATACATATGGTGTCCACTGTGTTTTCTAGCAATAGAAAAAAGAGTGAAGTATGCAGGATATCTACAGGGTATCTAGATATCTAGGATATCTACCTAGTCTTGAAGAATGTTTGGTGGCTTCCCTGGAATGTTTAAGTAGTGTTAGCTATATGTTGAGCAGTAGAAAGGGCTAAGTTAAACAGATCCGTTGTAATTTATATGGGAAGGGATGAAAAGCACCTCACTTAATATTGCCACCACAAATTAATTAACCTGAGAGTGGGAGAGCCCCTGTCTCATTCTTCGTTGTCCAGAATAACTGTTTTGAGTTTGTAAGGAGAAGAAGTGGTCAAGCAGCAGTGTGAACAGAAGAAAGTTGTGGTTCTTTGGGATTGCTGGTAGCATAGGTGCTGGTTAAACACTATGGAATCAGATTCATCCATGAAGACGCTTCAAGAGAAGAAAATAAGTGAACGGAGATTTAGGAAATGAATACTGGCATTTTAATACTCTATCTTGGCAACAGTACTTCATTTCTCATTATTTTTTTTTGTGCTCATGGAAATACCAATCATCTATTTGGCAAGAGAATGAATGGGGTCATATGTTCCTGCATTCTGCTGATGGCCCAGCTCTCTGATCTTTGTGTACCATGTGAAGTTAGGGTTGTCTGACATTCTGTTTTTAAATTTCTTGTCCTGGTTTGACCTTGAATATGGTGATTCCATTATCCCACAGCTGTCAATGTAATATCAGCCTGCCTTCCTGAAAAAGCATCCTATTTGCATGAAAAGACATCATGTAATTTTGTTTTTCTTAGAGATGATACCCTAAACTCCTTTTTGTTTTTTTAACCATCATCTTCATGATGCAAAAATAATAAGAATTTGAGACCAATGCTGCAAAACTTACTACAGTATTCCCACTTTTTCGAACCGTCACAATAGTACGGTAATTATCAGCTGAAATATTACTTCCCTTCCATGCCTTTTGATTAGAGACAAGAAGAAAACAATCATGTGAGGTCCATACAAAGCATGCTAAATAAATTCTGAGATATTTTGACCTGCTCTGACTGAACTTTACAGCCTTTAGCAACAACTGTCTTTCTAGGCCCTGTTGATAAACAGCTCTGTTGAAGAGAAAATATTAGCCAGCTGAAAGTGGAATATAGATTCCTAAGGGAAAATACCTCTTAGAGAACAGTAAGTGCACTGGAGGTAGATGACTGCCAAGATCTTTTTAATAAAAGCAGTAGTTTATAAGAGAAAACAAGGTCCTGATGGGCTACAACTTAGTATATGATGCCAATCTCTCGGAAAGATTAAAAGAAAGGAATTCTCAGAGAGAAAAAAAATACTTTAAACTTCTTCTTTCATAGAAGAAAAACACTATGTTTTTTCATTTATTAGATAAGTAAATTTCTCCAGGCCTTTGATTTTAGCCTTGATTGAGATGTCCTGATTATTATTTTTTTAACTGACAAAATTAATTCCCAAGAAGTTTCACATTGAATTTGGAGAGTTGAAACTGAATAACTCACAAATTGTTAATATCTTTAATTATGGCAATTAGGGTGCTTTTTGTAACTCTGAATCCGTACATCAGTGTTGATTATCTCCAAATATAGTTCCTTCAAGTTTTAGGATGTGTGGTCCCATCTCCAGTAGACAGGAACCATACAGCAGCGGTCCAGAGTAGCTTCTTGTCTTTAAACTTCCTTCAAAGAGCGCTCCCGTGCCAGCTGGCCAGCTCTGCAGCTTCTAAACATGGTTTGTGCTGCCGTCTGGGACACTAAGAGCTGCTTTGCCATAGGGGGTTTTATGTGGTGAGATTGAGATGAGGTGAAAGAAGGAAGGAAGTCTTCCACCTCCAATTTAGGCTTTATTTTACCTACTTTTGGAGTCAATTGAAGGAGTAGCCAAATGTGGGGATCTCAGTTTAGTAATGTCAGATGCAATGTGTGTGTGCAAAGCTATTGAGCTTTTTCTACCATGTTTGGAACAATCTATCCATAATCTGTGGACTGCTATCAAAATTAACATTTTTAATGTTCGGTGAAGGAGTCATCCACATAGTCTGAAGTAGGTGGATATTGGAATTAGGGTGAAGAGAAGGCAGTGTCCGAAGGCAGTGGGGGAAACTCAGCCATCTTCTCTACAGTGGATCTGCACTCACTTTAGCATGTAGCTCATTGAAGGGGTCTGTGAGCAGCACTCCACCACCATGTATGTCTTGCGAAGCGGCTTGAGGGTTGTTGTGAGAGTGACTTGTGAGGCATAATCCAAGCTCCAGCGTGGCAGAATGTGGTGTGGTCAGCCTGTTCTCCACGTACATTCTCCATTCACTCCATCAGGGCAAGCAGGAGCGGGGTTTGCCACCTGAACTTGTTAATTCCTGGGCCCAGCTGGCAGAGAGGAAGCGGAGGTTCCGCTGCTGTCATGTTAGACTGGGGAGTTCAGCATTACAAGAATGCCTAAGAAATTGTTTGCAAACATGACAAGCTGTGAATGGCTTATCCTTAAACTGTAGTGGGTGAAATGGTTACATTATGGACTAAGAATCAGCTAAGATTTTTAGTCTCCTAATAGCTGCCATTTTTTGGCTCATTACTGTTAATAGAAACTATTTTACTGATTCATTTTCAGCAACTTTTGCCACTTTTGAAGACTACTGGGGCATAGGAACCTGCATCCAGCAGACTGACAAACAGCTAGGAATGCGAACTTGTCTATTGATTGAATCTTTGAGCATTTCAGTAACCTTGACATCTTCTAAAGAGAAATCCTGATTCTCACATCTAACTTCCCCTCAGTAATGACATAGTTACCTATGCTAATACACAAGTGTGTTCCCTTTGGCTTGAGGAAAATGAGAAAGAGCTAAGATCATACCATATGGCCATCTTTAAATGTAGAGGTAATGAAACGTTTCTCTGGAGTGCTTGATCTGGTGCAAAGGGATTTGTAAATCTGTATTTTATATTTCTGGCATGATCTTGAGCAAATCTTGTGTCTGAATATTCCTTCCATGAAGATAATAGTGCCTTTCTCCTCAATATTCCTTTCTCTTACCTGTGTCAGTTTCTGGAGAAAGAAATCTCTGCATATTCTACTTGTGCAGAATCTGTGGTATTGAGACCCAGCTCTTGATTGGTGCTGTAGGCACTTCTGTAATATAAATAATAATAATAATGATATACTTTTGAAGAGTGTAATACATATAAAAAATGGCTTGAAGTAAAATAGATAGAATTATAGTGAATGGAGATTTACCGTTTTGACACTATGGAAGAAAGTTTTACAGTCATCTAAAAATGATATTTTAAAGCACTGATCTCAAAGGTACAAATAGCATTTTTGCTTTAGTTCATTCACACTTTCATTATGTGCTAATAATCAACGTATTAGACATTTTTGTCCTTGAAAAATGTCTTTCTAAAGTAGATTCACAAAGGACATTGCTGTTCCACAGTATAATGCTATACTTCAATTTCTAAATTATGCTTAAAATCCTTTATTCATAATCATTCGTAGTAACTTGTATTTGGAATGTTTATAGTAGGCATAAATGCTGATAGTTTTCTAAGAAATTGCAATTCAGTAGCAGAGAGTGCTCACATGCAAGTAAAAAGTCAGGGCAGACTTCTTTTTGGGCCACTTCATCCGTTTGCCCATTAGCTGCATAGAGCTGAGCTTGGTTTCACACACTAGAGATCTGAGCTGGAGAGAGTGACAGGAAAAGATTCTCAGCTTTATAACTCTGATTCACATCCTGCCTCCTAACTGCTCTATTAGGGCAAGTGAAGTTTATATTGCTTGATTGGAAATTTATTTTATTTTGTCAAGTTTGAAGTCAAAGCTGTACTCTTCCATGACACCGTGCCTATAAAATGGACAGAATTGATAGCCCATAAAATGAAACAGACTAACTTTTCACTGGCATCCTATCAATATTTTGTCATCTGAAAAGAACAGGGAAATGTGAGTTACGTGGTTTGATTTCTTGTATGTTAACAGTTTGGAAAAAGAAAAAAGTTAAGAATTTAATTCTGACAGAAAAAGAGATAGTTTTGTTTTTTTCTTAAAGAAATTAATTTAATTTTTAAGGGAAAATTCTACCAAATTTTGTCATTTGCCTTTTGCCTAATTGCTGTATGGATACTCCAAATTCTGAAGGACTCCTAATTACCTGTTTTATTTGAAAGTATTTGTTCATAACTTGTCTACTATACTGAATGGAGATTTAAGATTATAATATGTTGTAGTACACATTATATATGATTCTACATATGCTTTCCCTTGCGTATGCACTTCCAGTAAATGTTCTAACAAATTACTGTATCTAAATGAGTTGGCCCTTCACTGCTGATTGTGGTTTAAATCTCCAAACTTATAATATAACCTAACTTTCCTTTCAGATTCTCTATCACTCTCTGAAGACCATTTAAATAAGTGTTGAAAAGAAGGTGCCTTACAGAATGTTAAACTTGCCAATTGCAGGTCAGATATTGACAGTTCATAAACAAAATCCCTGGCAGTAGTCTCAGAAGAAATCTTCAGAGAGCATCAGTTTGCCAAACAGCAATTTCAGAATTCTTTTTTTTTTAATATGCCTGTTGTAAAAAAATTCATTGTCTTAAAAATAGCTGTCTGTTTACATTCAGCTGTCAAACAATAAACGTTGTCAGTGAGCTTTCTTTTGTCATGGGTTAAACTGCAAAGTTACTATAAGATGTCATGTCAAGTATGCACAAAATAGAAGTGCTCATTCACTTGCTAAATCACAGACTCAACTTTTTCTTTTGCATATATTATTAAAACGTCTTTACAAATTACTAGGTTTGAACAAGGCTTTGTTGGTGATTTTCAAAATTGCTTTCAGAGAGGAATTATAGTGAAAATCCTTATCAAATTACTATCTTAGGAATGAAGAACTGCAGAATAATTTAGGTTGGAAGGAACCTCTGGAGATCTGTCCCTAGTCCAAATCCTTGCTCACAGCAGGGCTGACATGAAAATTACATCAAGTTTTTTTCTGTGTCTAACCTAGGTTTGAGAATATCCAACACTGGAGATTCTACATTTCTGGGCAACTTCTTCCAGGGCTTACTCGAGCTCATTTTTATTTTTCTCCTTGTATCTGCTCAGAAGTTCTGCCGTTGCAATATATGACTTGCAACCAATAACGGGTACACCTCAGCACATCTGCCTAGGTTTTCTACAGCCCCCTTATAAGTAATTGACAACTGCAATTAGATGTCCCCTTCATTAAACGAATGCAGTGCTATCAGTCTCTCCATATATGTCATCATAATCTCCAGATCCCTGTTGGACTTCCTTCAGGTTAGTTGGTTCATCTTATTAAGGAGGCCCCTAATGGAGAAAAATCAGAGTAAGCAGTGCCACTGGAAGTGATTCACATGGTGGAGGAACCTTTGTATTTCTAGATGTGGGCTACCTAAAAGCAGGTGACCACTGTTCCTTCTGATTTCATCTTTGCATCTGGATTCACTGCATGTGGGATATCTTGACCTGAAGCTTCTCTCAGCAGCTCTTCAAGTGTTCTTCAAGTGAGTGTGTGTTCTTCAAGTGAACATTCATAAATGCACTGAAGCCATACAGCCCTTGCTCAAGCATAGCCTCTGGCTATGCTTTTCTTTCAATGAGTCTTTGACTTTTCCTATTGCAAAGTGTCCTATCAGTCTCTGTGGTGCTGCTTACCTTGCTCTTACCCTTCCACATCTCCTCTTTTTGTCAATTTAGTGACTTGACCAGAGCATCTCTCCCAGAGGAGACATCCTGTGCCTCCCACCACAGCCTTGGAGAGGAGCTCTCATGTCTTTCTTGAGAACATAACTCCAGTTGCTTTCAGGGAAGTAGAATTTACCCCTGTTTCTTACAGAGAATCCATTCCTTGGTGAGCATCCAGGATCTAAAATAGCTTGTTGTCTTTTCTTTGGCAGGTAGCCTAGATGTTTATCTTCATTTATATTCCCTTAAAATTAATATAATGAAAAAAACCACTTTTTTTATTTCAGGAAGCATGCCTTTAATAACTAAACAGCAATGATTTTGCATGCAAATCTTATTCTATTAAATATAACCAGTAAATTTATTAGGTTGACTATTGAACATAACTGTAGTAACAACTGATTATTAAAGACATTTTCATTTCACTATCATTGAGTTTTCATAGTTCTTACACACTTAATTGTGTGGGAATATAATTAATCAATGTAAATTAGGTTGCTGTGTGCTCAGTAATGGTGTTCCCATGTCATGTGAGGGTCAGGAAGAGTCCGGGAGCAAGGGAATAAATCCTGACTCCAGGTGTATTTGGGAGAGGCTTGCAAAAGAGCTATTTTTCAAAGCACAACTGACAGAGATCATAAAGTTTGGAAAAAATAAAATACAGTCTGTGTGATTCAGGTTCAGGTCAAGATTAGATTTTACATTAATAATAACATGTGCAATTATTCCAAATCAGAAGATGACTAAAAAGGCTGTTTTCTTATTTGTTACTCTGGGCATAAACCAAACACAACTGTAACGAGATAAAAAAAAAAAAAAATCAAAGAGCTATTGTGATGTATTTGATAAATTAGTAGCTGTGCTCTATTTTACCTTTCTTTTAAGAGACATCCATAGTCAAACCCTTTTCCCTCTTCCTCCTCCCTTTTCCTCCCCCACCCCCTGCTCCAAAATCTTGTCTGGTAACAGCAGATTCTCTGAGACTTCTGCTCCTGCCCTAAACAAGCACAGACCACATGTCCTGTAGAAACCCTCTCCTGCTAGAGGACATCTACCATGTCGGCCTGTGGGTTTTTATGGTAGCGTTCATATATCAGGCACTGTTTTTCTTTCATTCAAATCAGTGACCTGTGAAAGCTCCGGTGAGTTTAGAGACCAGATTTCCTTCCTATGGGAGACAGTGCCGGAGTGGAGCCAGGCTCAGAGCTGATCTCAGCCCAGGATCAAGCTGCGACATGATCTGTACCTGGACGTGACTGCTCAGAAGCTCTTCTAGATAAACACAATCTAAAGAGGAATATAGTACCTAGAGCCCAGTTGTGGAAAGTGCTTTCCAGAGATGGAAATTGGAGACCTAGGGTCTCAGTGTTGTCAGCTAAGGCCACGCGGACTCTGAAACCTGCAGTGCCTTTTGCACTTTTTGTTTAATGCGTTTCAGGTTAGGAGAGCTTGCCCTTGCAGACCCCTGTGAAAATGCATGGCCAGGTTAGCTGGCCTGTGCAGAATTTAGCAATCACCTTTTCTATACCAATATCTGCGTGAAACTTCAGTGTAATAATAGGTTATAATTGTATTATAGACTATTTCAGTAAAACTGTAGAAAAGAACAAGAAACAAAAACAAAACCATAACCCTACAGGTTCTAATGACAGGACTATATTTTATGCCTTGTATAAATAGAAGTGGTCATTCCATCAAAAGCAAAATGTTGCATTATTGAAATAAATGCTATTAAATAAAGCACTTTCAATTTAGTAGAAACAAGACCTACTGAATCACTTCTCTGTCCCCTTGGTGCATTGCAGCCTGTGAAACAAGCTGGTGCTTAAATGACAGACACTTTGTAACCAGCTGCTATTCTCTAGGTTTCTAAGCTAAACAGCCTCTATGGCAAATGGAATCATCTTTCAAGAGGCAGAATTTCAGTGAGCCTCTACCTGTCACATCCTGGGGTGGGGGGGCTTGGGCCATGTGTGTGTTCACAAATATTCCTACAACTTTGGAGTGTTATCGTTTTTAATTTTGGTACATCCTCTGGTAGACAGCCTATTTTGAAACCAGTGGAGCTTTGAGGGATATTAATTAATAGAAATGAATGCTGTAATGAGGAAGGAGGTTTCATTCTACAAGGTCACTGTTCAGAATGGCCAGTCCAAGGAAATTAAATTTGGTTGAAGAGATTACTCTTTTATTTCTCTTCTGGTGTTCTTGTTTTGAAGTTCCTTAGCTATTTCAGTGGAGCATTTATATACCTGTTTTTTTCTAACTCATTTCCATTTAAGTTTCTTAAGTACTAAGTTCCTATAATGAGAATAAGGAAACCCAGTGTTTTTTAATTTCCTAAGGTTAATGGTGTGTTTAACAGGAACTCTAATTATACAGATCTGTAAAGGACTGATGGATTTTTAAGTAAAAGTTATTGGAACAGTTTTAACTTTTATCATCATCATCATAAAAAAAAAAGTTATTCCTATATCAAAACTGTTTTGAGTTTCAAGCTTAACTGAACTTGAAAGAATCAGCGCAAAATTCTGCTCATACTGCCAAATTTTATCTGTATTCTTCTCTACCATTTAAAACTTGGATGAGGTTTTCAAACTTCTGGAGCATGCTGAGAAAGTAGGTCCAACCTTCACATTTATAAGGAAACATTCTTGCGGATCTTTTTCAAGGATTCTACTTCTTAATTCTCACTGATGGTATATGGCCTTGAACAGTATAGATCACTTAATTTTTTTTTTTTAAGTTATGGTTTCCAAGGTGTACTACATTACTAAGGATGTTTCTTTTAATGTTTGTTCATATGAATCAAGCTTATACACCCTTTAGTTTGTCTAAGTGTTCATTCTCTGACACATTTTGTATAAAGAAGTTTATCTAGGTAGTCTTTTGTGAATCTTGCATTTAACATTTATACAAATGAGCATTCACTACTGGGAGTGTTAACAAAAACACCCAATGAGACTTCAGTAGCAATTTTGTTCAAAGTAATTGACCAATCAAAACTAACAGTTTAAATAGCAAATGTAACATGGAACAGAGTATGACATGTTTGAATAGTCCCTTTGTTTGCTCCATTTCTGTCCTCAGCGAAAGCTACTATTCAGCGTAAATAAAAGTATTGAGGGCTAATCCACATTTTGTACAGACAAGAGTTTTTCATGACCATGCCATAAAAATTAAGGAAAATATAATTAATTTGAAAATTTAAAATATGTACTTAATAAAAATATTAGTAATGCTCAGAAATATCTCATGAGCAGAAAAATTAGATCACCGGAGAATGATTCACTGTGAGTTATTCACACAGCTGTAGAAATGATTCAGACTGACAGATTGATAGCTAGAACATGCCCATAAAAACAGGATATTCCACACTCTGTTATCCTGTGTGTTACACGTTTTTATGGTAGAGTTGCTACAAGTCCATGCAAAGCAACAAAAGCCAGCCAGCACAAAGATCCATGCTTTTCATACAAGCATCAAATTAAAGGATATGGCCCAACAGGAGCAATTCGCTGAAGAAAGAAATGGAAATTGCATTTTTGGTTAACTGCAGAGTAATCAACTGAATCTCTTATTATGGATTCTTTGGCTTCATTTTTTTATGAGTTGTGCATAAAAGTTCAGAGGCAGGTTTTTTGTTTTGTTTTGTTTTTCTGATCAAGCAAAACACTTCCTAGTAATAAATAAACAAGCAGTTGTAGGAAACGGGTCATCTTCTTTACTGCAATCCAGAGCAAACTTCCGATCATTGAATTAATGTGACAAAACATTAAGCTGCAATGTGAAGCTGCAGTGACAGGGGCATAATGTTTTTTTCAAAATAACATATTTCAGAAAGGACTTCTCCCTGCTTCCCATATGTATGAATTATTTTATTTCTGTACGATATTTTACTTTTTTTCTGTTGAATTTATACTCTCAGTCAAGTTTAACCTGATGGTTCTCTGAGTAGTTCCTTTTAACTTTCACCATGGGGAACTTACCTTTATCTAAAGGTAAAAGTGTCTAAAGATAGTTTCTTTATTGGCACTTTAACAGCTTAGTTTCTGTGAATGTTAATAATGGAACGTAGGTTTCAAAAAGATGGAAAGTAGGTCTGTTGTTCTTACTTGAATATGTAGCTGTTCCTTTTAAAATACCACAGCAGATAGATACTCTTTGATTAAGTAATGCCTATCAAGCAAATGGAAATTTTATAGTAGTTGAATTTGGATAGTGAAGCTAAATTTATAGGCACATGCACTGTGTTTCAGGTGCACATTGTAATTGTTGCACATTGTGTTATTTTTTATGCAAAGAAGCAGCATAAAATATTTGACCCTTGTTTATTTATTTGTTTTATACTCTTCTGTATCCATCCTAATAAGATTTAACATTTGATAACAAATCAGAGGTTAATTTGACCTTATTTTTGGTCACAGCTGCAGTGTGCTAGGTACCTCGCATGCAAATCGAGGAAAAGATCTAGTCTCACTCCCCACAGAACAACCACAGTATTTTCTTCAGAGTCCATAGCCTTTGGGCTGGATTATTAGCACAGATGATTTTACTTACCTATAGGCAGCACCGAGAGAGTACTGCTTTTCTAGATGAGGATGAAGAAATGGTCCCTACCCTGAAGATTCTGTGAATCTTTCAGGCATGGAAATACAGTAGTTTCAGTAAATATGAGTTGTTTGGACCTCAAACCATACTTTAATTCCTTTAAAATCTTGGGATCTATAGGTGTCTATTTATAAAGTTAGTATCCCCATAGAGCCTGATCCAGTATTTACAAGAACAGAAAGTACTGAGCTCATTCAAAAAGCACCGTCCATAAATGAGAGAGGAGGAGACAACCAAGATGCTGTTGATAATAACCTAATGTTTGGAGAACTTGTGTGGGAAGTACTAAACTTGCGTTCCTTTCTCACACTCAGCAAGCTCAAATCTCTGTCTTTCCCTTCATACACCATATTTTGTTTCAGAGTGTTATTCAAAACAAGTTTTTCTGGGAAAAGGACACACCTGCATCTCTTGTCCAAACTCATTCATTGTATGACAAGGAATACAGGAATCATAGAGGCAGAAGGGGAATGACAGGGGAAAAAAAACTTGACCAGAATAAAAGACGATTGCTTCTTTGTTTTTCTATAAGGACTTTGGATAATATTCATAATCATCACTGGCTTGAAAAATGAGAACCCAGAGTCACATTCTCCCTACTCAGTCTGAGGAATCTCAGTTGCAATTCCTGTAAAATTCTATGGCAAGTGAGAAATAAAGACTTGCAGGTCTTTTGGAGACTAAGAACTGCGTCCCAAGAATGAGAGGAATTCACTTTCCTTGCAGTGTCTAGGAGAGCTGTACAGACACTGAATAATGTAACAGGCGGCGTGGGTGGGTGTGCATGTGCAGGCAGAACATCCCAGTGCCACTGCTGGTTCACAATGAAAATTCATTCCCAGACTTGTCTCTTCTACACAATCATTTTAACACATTCCTCCTAACCTGAACATGTTGAGCACAAAGGAACTTCATGCATCATGCTGTTTATCCTTGACCTCTCCTGTTAGGTTCAGGGAGGTACACATGTCTTCTACTTTCCCTTGGAAAATTCTAATTAAAAGAGAAGGGAGAGATTTAAATGTGTGAAATTTTAATGGAGTTTCCCAATGTAGCAATTGTACATTATGTCATCTTGGATAAATTTTGACTGAATTAGCTTTTGCAGAATGCCCACCAGACCTGCTTCCACAGGCTGTTTTGCCATCTGCACTATTAAAACATCTCCATTAAGAGTGCCTGGGGTCTAATCTTTCGCAACTGATTACAAATTGTCCATAATGCACAGCCCGAAATAGAATTCAGGAATTAATTTTTTAAAATTTAACTTGCAAATTCATTACATGAGATACAAAAAGGTATTTCTAGATACAATAATTTTAATCCAGAAAGAATGCCTAATAGGCTGGTCATGACACTGATAATAAAGATGAGATACTAATAAAGTACATTGCCCTCACTGGTGTTCAGGAAAGTCTTAATGTGTTTTGCAAATATTGCAAATCTGACAGAAGCTCTTTTATTTCTCGGGAAGCCTGGTGGAAAATCCCACTGTGTGAGGGTCACTGCCCCTTCCTTTGAGTTAATGATACACATACTAAGCAAGAAAGACCAACAAAACTGAGTTGTATACCAAATTCTTCTAGATACTTGACAGTACTGTTTTCCTGTATCTCCTTAAAAGTGGTCTTGTTATAAAATAATCTTCCTCATTTTTCTCTCTGAAAAGGAAAAAAAATAAGGAAGAGTCTAGAAAATAAAAGTGTTTAATGGTACAATCTGGTGCCCGAATCTATAGGCCCAAATCTTGCTCTGTGACTATCATCTTCTCCCTGTTCAGACAAGTCAGCAATATCCTGCCCTACACCTCAGTTTCCTCCTCGGTTATCTTATCTTGTGGAAGGTGCGGCTGTTGTCTTAAGGCAGAGGTTGATAAATAGTCTCACCTTGCTCATTCCAGGTCAGCTTTGAACTATTTGGAAGCCAACAGGTTTCTGGGATGCTAATCTGTTTTTAAAGCATTAATGGTGTCTTTTTTGCTTTGGGGTCCCTTCTGTGACAGAAAAGGGCTAATATAGGAATTCAGCTCAGAATCTGAGTTGCTATAATAAGATTATTTTTTAGCTTGGTTCCATATCTATTTAATAAGAGAGAAGAGGATGGGGAAGCCAAAGAAGTAAAAGTCAGGAATAAATCAGGATTTTTAAATGTCAGAGGTATATAACACCATAAAGAGTGTTGAAAGGCTTGGCTTGAACTGGTATTCCCATGGTTTCCAGACTCATTTTGGCGAAGCTGAAACCTGAAACTCTGTGAATCTCCCCTTGTCAACCGTGTGGTTTCCCCTGCAGTGCGATTTACATAGCGAGACCACTGCAAGCCTCGGTAGCCGGGAGCCGTCGCCTCCCACTAGGCTGCTGCAAAAGAAAATGGGCATGCTCTGTCATGGATTTACAGCAGATTTTTAGAACTCAAATACTTCTATTGAATGCATATAAATGGCAATTTTGTATGCAGAAAATGCTCTGTTTGAAACATTGATTCTATTTCTAGAATGCTGAAGGAAAGGGCATTTTCTGATGAGAGCCCTAGCGTTTACCTCATGTAGCTGGATGCTGTGTGTAAGCTTCTTCCATGCTTTTTCTCACCTCTGTATCCCTGATGGTGTCTCAAAAGCTACAGTGTCTCCTCTTACTCTATAAAGACAGGGGAAACATTCTGTTTGGATTTTTAGGGCAAAGAGCACAATAGAAAAGCTGTTCCCTAAGGAGTAAAGAGAAATCAAACCCCATACAACACTGAAACATCAGGCTTGAAACATCTCTCAGAAGCTAGCTCTGAAGAAACCAGCTGGATTTCTCAAGCTACCAGATTCCCTGTCCTGGAACTAGAACTGATTCTAGGCTCTTGGTCCTACCAGAAATTTTTCAAAAGTCTAGACCACCTTTTTTATGTTTTTGCTAGGACCTAGTATCAGCATAGGCAGGTGTGCTCTCGTCCATCCCTCAGGTGGCCGTCACCATACTGCAGTGGGTGCACTGATCAGCATGTCCCTGCTTTCCTTGTGCCTGCAGAGGCACGGTGATCGTGCATTTCCTCTCTCCCTTGCACTTTGCACACCACGTCGATCAAGAAGAAACAAGGGCTCCGCAGCTGCAAGGGCAAAGGAGACTCTTTCAGCAAGAGGAGAATGACTCATCGGGGAAATGACATAGGGCGAATGCAGAGCGCACCTCTGCAGGAGGATGCAGACAGATAACTGCTCATGCAGAGGCGCTGGGTGGGGCCCTCTTCACTCCCCTGCTCTGATCTTGCATCCAGCCTAAACACTCGCTCCTCATAACGTGCCCGTATAAGGCAACGCATTGCAGGAGTCCAAATAAAGGTCTGCATCATGCGGCCGCCTTCCTTGCAATAAGGCCTGAATATCAAGGGGGGGTGGAAAGGGGAGGTGATTACCCACTACTAAACACACATTAAAATAATTGGACTCCAGCTTGTTTGCAACGACTTAAATGGGCAGAGGAAGAAGCCAGTTCAGGCAAACACTCCTTTACCAGGCAGGGCAGTTCCTTTCACACTGCCACTACCTCAAGGTTTAGCCCCATCATATGTAGTCTACAAGATGCCATTGTTGGGTCTACTGCAAAGGGAGCGTGATGGAAGGGGGACACTGGCTGTTGGGGCCAGGCCAGAGCATGGGCCCATGCTCCAGAGAGCTGGTCTCCCTGGATTCCCTCAGCGGTTCCCCTCAGCACCTTCTGAGGAGAAAGGCCCTGAAGATGTTAGTGCTGCCGTGACCAATATTTAGACTCTCAACAGGGGAAAGCTAAAAGGGTGAAACCTAGCAAGTGGCCGCCACAACACACTGATTCACACTCCAAAAAATCCGTAGCAACTCCGGTGAACCCAGCAGCAGCCGCAGGGATTTTCCAAAGGTTCTCCTAAGGGAAGGGAACCGAAGCCCTTAGCTGAGGTGATTGCCTGGACATGCCTCAGAGCTGGGCCTTTCCTGGAGCTGCTGACAGCCGTCTAATCCCGGCGTCCACCTGCTCCGACACATCGCGGCTCGCAGCGAGGCCAGAATCTATCTTTAGCCTCCCAGCAGTGGGACATTTTAGCAAAAGAGGATTAAGGAGGCCGGTGCAGCTTGAAGTGCAGCCTGCGGCTCGCTGCCACAGACGGCCCATCAGCACAACGGGCTCTGTATTGGCAGGAGCATCAACCGTGATGGCTGCGTTGCACTGTTTCTGATTAATTGGTGTCTGTTAAGGCATGAAGGAAGAATGTTTCTAGCTAAACAGCAGTGGTGTTCTTTGCAATAAAATTTCATTGCGATGTGTATAATTTAGCATTTGTTTGAACAAGAGGAACTGAGCCTCATAAAGGAACTTGAAAGAAAAGATGATTTGACGGGAGTAAATGTGCTGCACACAAGTGCTCTAAAGTCAGAGAGACATATCTGAGATCTTAGCTGGCTGAATCAAAGAATATGCAGGGGGAGGGTTTAGTACTGATTTTGTGTGTTACTTTTGTTTCAAGTTTTATTATATTTTATTTCACTCATTCACAGTACTTTATTTCTTAAGATATTCTGGTACAATTTCTGCATTGTGGAGTCAGCAATGGCAGGAACACAGTTGTATTCAGGTTTTCTTTTGTTTTTTGAAGACTTGCAGAGGTGTTGTGATTTAGAAATGAGTTACGTGAATCCTAGAGCGCAGGTGGTTCAATCAGGAGGGCTGTTTCTGCTGTGAGGGGTACGCTGCTCACAGCAAGCAACTTAGTGACTTGGAGGCTCCTTGTAAAAGGTTCCCTTCTCTTCTGAGATGTTGTTCCCCTTCTGGAAATGAGGTGTCCTCGCCCTGAACTTGGGTTTGGCAGAGTATTTCCATGCACCTGGGCTCCCTGCCAGAGAAGCATGAAGACATGGGGTGGGACGAGGGAAGGAACGGGCTAGCCTGAGGGAGAGGTTAGCAGGCTGTGGCCAAGGGTTACTGAAACACAAAGTATAAAACACTCACTGAAGCTTAACTGAGACTTAGTTCTAGAAAACTGAAGAATGATTAAGGGGGCAATTCTTCCTACCCGTAATAGTGTTCAGATGGTGATGTGCTGCACTGGACTTCTAATTCCTGAACATAGCACAACTCCTCTGACAGCAACTAGAGTCGTGCATATTTGTAGTCGTATAAGAGGGATTCACATTTACTCTGGTTATTTCCTCTTTCCTCAAAGTTGCAGGATAAAATTTATTTAATGTGACGTTATTAATGGAAGTTAATCAGGCAAGTTTGAGATTATTTTTTCTTTTTAAACTTGAAACAAATCCATTTATCTTGTGTGGAGCTATCAGGTAAAAGAGAAAATGTTTTATGTGCTGTGAAACCTTCACACCTGGTGAACCTAGTCCATAACTCAAACCCGGGATTTTAAATAGACACTTTGTAAAGAGGAGGCAGCTTTTCGTATCTCAAAAGAGGCTGGATTGAAATAATGGATGCTCATCTATTTAAAGAAAACATTATCCGCTAATACGAAATACAGCGCTTGCTGGATTTATTTAAGGAGTCAGCAAAAAATCTTTTTTTTTTCTCTTGAGTATAAAAGAGTTATGAATAAGGAAAACACCTGAAGGTGTTGTATTATTTTTTAAGTACCTAACCCTTTTAGTGTACATACTTTAACTTTTGCTTAGCTTGAATTTGAATCCTTTGTTAATCTGTGGCTTCCACTCCCAAAATAAAATAGTTCATTTGCGAAGGAAAAATTGGCCTTGCTGCACAGGTGCACGGGTTAAACTTTGGGGCCCACATTACCCTGGAAGATAGATGAGATTGCTGAATTTTTCCTTCTGGCTGTAAAATCTGGAAATTGAGAGACAGTTTATTCGCTATCTCAAATCCTGTCAGAGCAATCTTGATTTTTAAGAATAAGTGCTCCAAGCTGTGCACAGTTGGTAATCCTATGTGCAGCTCTCGGTGTTGTGGATGTAAGCCATGTAATTACATATGCACTTGTCCCCTAGCTACACGGAAGCAGTCATGACTCTAGTGAGAATGATTTTAAGTGAAATAAACCTTGCCTTTGGAGCAACCCAGACTGCAGGCAGCCACGGAGCTATCTGTGCCTGGAGGAGGCGAGGGCAGGAAAATGGGGCGTGACACCAACTGCTTGGCTCCTGTGTGCAAATGCTGTTGCCCAACCCTCATGAATAAGTCATGATGTGCATGATTCAAAGTTAATAAAAATTTTAGTTGTTACTCGAAGCAGCAGATTTTGTCTACTGAGACCTTAGGGATAAGGTATACTCCAGAGTAAACAGTGTGTACAGCCGTTCTGTCTCCGTGTATTGTTCAGCTCCATCTCAACCCATGCTGGAAGACTTGTCAGAATTGTCTGATCTGTTAATTGCTGTAATTGTCGGTCTGACAGAGCAGCTCCTCCTCCCCTGAGAATGAAAATGTTGTTACTCTGCAGCAGGCAGGCACTATTTAGGGAAGTGCAGAGGGCCCTGGAGATCTGGAATACATTTAGCAAGACATAGTTTATCAACTTGTGCAAGGCTTTCTTGTCTTGTGTATAGTGGTATATTGATTCAGTCTCTTGAATTAAGGACAAACACTGTTGGCTTAGTAATAATTTTCTTAATTTATGATGACCTTTCTTAAGTCACGGATACAGGGTGGCAGTAATATTCTTCATAGCCGTATAAACACTTTTTCCTAGTACTAAAGCACCCGCCCAATTCCGCAGACTCTTTGTATGTGTATCCCAAATTAAAGCAGAAGGTCTGTGCCAGTGGATATTGACTTTATGATCATGTCTCTTTTATACCTGTAATTATATGGAAAGAGAGATGTAATTACATGTAACAGTTGGTCTGCATTCAAGAAAACGGATATTCATTCCAGTTCTGTCCCTGTGTCTCCCTCACATGCCTCTTCAACTTTGATAGCCATCTCGTGGAACCTCATGTGTATGACTTGAAGAACAAAACTCAAATTCTCCTTACAAAGTCATTCACCCATACTGACATTTAAAGTGATGTCACTAATTTGATTGCCAAAACAACAAGGCAACAAATGAGTATCTTGTTCTTTGATCATGTTTACAAAATCTTTTTTCAGGAAGGAAGCTACTACCAAAAAGAGAAAACAAAGCTGGCAACCCACCAAAATGTATCTCGAAAAGTTTTTAAAATTTGTAGAGAAATTAATTGTGAAAACTGTAGGTGTTACCTACAAATAAGCAGTAAGGGGGTAAGCAGTAAATAGCTTTGAACAGACAGTTTTGGATGGAGAATATGTCCATAATTTTTGAGACCTCAGACAAAACCAGAATAATTAGTGTATTAGCCTCTAGCCTTTTGGGAACAAATGTGGAAAGAGTTTGCAGCTTCAAAGCTGCTTTTCCCTTGATATGTTCATGGGTGGCTGGTGTTGAAAATAATGTATATGGAAAGAAGAAAATCCTACAAACTACATTAAAATTGAAAGATTACTTTGTTTTTAATAAAATCCCTTCCATACTCATAAAAAAGATTTTGTAATTGCTCGCAGGAATGTTAAGGCCACAGAACAAAAAGTATAAGCGTGCATATTAAATGCTGGGTTAACACTGGTCAAGGAAAGAGATGGTTTCTCATTTTTTGGCCCTTATAAAAATAATTCATATTTCAAGAGCTAAATGAAAGCAAAATATATCTGAAATTATATATTTTTCTGTATTTCAGATAAATTATTATAGTTTGTGAATACATGTATATACACACACTTACATTTGTAGTTATGTGGTGTATATATTTGTATACATGTACCCAAGTTGATTATATAAAACATAACAAAAACTAAGAGAAAGCATCTGAAAGCTATCATCGCTGTTAACAAAATTACTCTCCATTATATCAGTTGAGAACTTAGTCCATATAGTTTATTAAGACAATCTTTCCGGAATTTTCATGCATTCAAGACACTTAATCACATACTTAATTTGCATCAAGATTAATGTAAAAATCTACTAAACTACAATTGATCAGAATATATCTTCTGTGTTAACAGATACAAAATTTAAAGAAAGGAACAATCTGATATGCTACTGTTTTCCCAAAAGTGTTGAATTCAGAATTTAAGCATTTTGTCAGCAAAAGCTGAAGTTCAGTGGAGAACAGTCTAGAACAAATAGCAGGAAGTGAATTATGGAGCACAAAGCTGGAATCCCTCAGGTTTACTTCCACACTGCATATTACACAGAAACATGGTGTCAGATTTTGAAAAAGATGCCACATCACTGAATTTTCTTAAGGTTCAGGACTTACCCTGAAAGTAGGTAATAGAAGCATGTGCTTGGATTCAGAAGAATCTTTTTTTCAAGACAATTATATCTGCATCTATATCAGATTTGTATCTATATCTGCATCTACCTACATCTAGTAGCTAAATTTAGTACTTTGTTATACTGAACTTTACCGACGCATCAAAAATATGTGTCATAAAAAAGTCATTGTTTTAGGTACATATTACATTACAGACCATTTATTTCTAAATATTTCTGCTTAAACCTGAAAAAAAGTGTAGGAACTTCCATAAAACATAAAAAATCCATTAAAAAAATTCCATAAAATAAAGCAAATTAATAAACACCAGATATTTGAAACACATTAATCATCAGTATTCTCATCAGAAAGAGATCTAGGAGAAGATTGACCTGCTTGCATATTTTTTCCCCTGATTGCTATTTGAAATGTTGAGTCAAATTTCTTTGACTAACATGACACCTGTGAACATCAGAATGGGACTGACGCACAATTTCAGTCACCTTGACAGCAAATCCTCTGTGTTTCCACTGTAGTTAATGGAGAGAGCTGGGCTCTCCAAACCTGCAATTCAGGTTCAAGGTGAATTGCAGACAGGATTAGTCTATTATTATTTTCTCCTGACTACAAGAGGAGCTTAGTGGTAGTGATTTCTAATTTAAGTGCCTTCTTTAAGTACATAAAACACAGTTTCGTAAATCGCAGCAAATGTTACAGTTCTGAGCTATGGCAGGATATGTGTTGTCTCTTACTCTGAATTTAGGATTGGCAGAAGCACAAATGAAGTCTAAAATCTGGTCTTTTCCAACTTATATGAAAGGTCTTTAAGTCGGAAATACCTTGCTCTTATTTGAAGTAAAGTGAGTTTATTTTCTTATTAGCAAAATCTGTGCCATTCTCCCTCAAATCTTTAAACAAATAGCAGTAGCTTACGTACAATAAAAACATGTACAATTATCTACAGTAAAAAAATATATCTTTTTAAAATATTAAACAAATAAGCACTTGTTTGACAAAACCACCCCAAAACCTTGCTGGAAACTGCTTCATGATATGACAAGTGGTTTATTTTTTTTATACCCTCCTCTTTTATGCTATTGTATATATATTCAAGTTATGGCACTTGATATTAAATTGCACGTAGTATGAAACATACAGCTCTGTGGGTTATAATGATCTGTCGCTGCTTCGCCCGAGCTGAAGTAAACACCATACATGTGGTACTCATTTCACATAAATTTCAGTTTCTGATCGGTGGTTACTGTCACTCGTTCAAGATAACAAACACAAAATTATGGGAGAGCAATATGGTGCAAAGTAGCCTGGAAGTTATCCACAGAGCACGTCTTTTATATCTCAAGTTGTAATCCAGCTCACAAGAATGCCTTTCATGTATGAAGAAAGAGGTTATTATCCTATCAGTATACAATCTGTTAATAACAAACATCAGGAGAGAGCAATTCATTTGCCCTGACAGCTTTGTTGAACAGGCTTAGAAATTGTTCTGAATAGTGGAATACATTAAGAAAAAGATGTTATTTATGGCAGAAGACAGGAAAGGGAGCTTTCCTTCTGGAATTTAGGAAACTTCAGCCAGCCAAAACATACCAAAATTTCCAAAATATGTTTGCAAGATTAATGAAAGGCAGACCTCCTTTTTTCACCTCGGATTTAAAGGTGAAGGCCATGTCACTTAGACTGTGACACAGTTTTCAAGGAGCAGTATTGAAAACCGATCAGTTTTACTGCCATATATTCTTAAGTAACTTTTTGGGTGCAAAAATGTAGGCAGATCTGAATTCCTACGAAAAGCCGCCCATTTTATTGCTCTGACCTCTGACTTAGTTTTGCTTAGGTGTAGTTAACCTGAATAACTCATTTTATTCAGCTGGCACGTCTGGCTGCTCTGGCCCAACTTGGTCCTTAGCCTTTGGCAAGAAACACTGTGGAATAGGATATGCAGGTGACCTACTTGTGCCTACATGGGGGTCTGCAGCATGGTCTGATGCTTTAATAAGCCACCAGACTGAACAACTCTATGTACTTGCTGTACTCAAGTAGTCCTATGACTTATTTTCTAATATCCTCTTATATTTTTTAAATAATAGTCTTTCTTAGCGATTATGACCATGGTACTATCAACAAATTTCACTTAGAGCAAATAAGATAAGAAAACTGAAAATAAAAGAGAGAAAAACAATAGTACTGATTATTATTTCGTGCCTTAAGAAATCTTTGTTCCAGCAAGAAGACGTATTTTTACAACTCAGAAATTTTGATTCTCTGATTGCATGCATTTTATACGGTGAGATTTGTAAATAATAGTAGATTTGCAGTAAATTGTTATTAATTGTATCACAAACGTGTCCAGCAAAGAATACTGTGTGCTCTTCAGGCAAGTAAAAGGAGATGCTCCCTGTTTAAGAGCTTGATGTTTATTTCATAAATGATACCAGTAGGGCTGGAGCTAAAAAATTTCTTCCTCCTTCTCCCTCTGTGCTGAATCTGAGACTAAAATCCAGGTTTCCTTTCAGTCTGGTGCCTTGATTACTCTCCGTGAAGCAGCCATGAAGGATGCAGGGGAGCACCCACATAGGAGGCCTATAGCGGAACGCCAGGATCCAGCAGCAGAGAGGCTGGTTGCCTGAAAGGACCTAGGCCAGCCACAGCAAGCCACAGGTTATCCAACTGCTGCTTGGATAATCTGTGTATCAAAGATGATAACCACAATATACACCTTGTAAAGCTGGGCAAGCACTTCAAATACCATCAGCGAAACTCCATTGCTGAATATGGTTTTCCTTGAATTCCTGTATTGTTTTTTCCCTGGTCTTCCCTAGATTTTTGGAATGAACTTTTATTTTTGTACTAGAAATGTATACCTCCCACTTGTTATTTTACAAGCATGAAATAGTAACACCTGCAACAAACCTTTAGTGAATTGGGGCCCAACAAAGTTCATTATTTCTTCACTATTATGTTGTAAAATACATTTATAGTTTCCACCTTTGTTATTTGTGTTTCAAAATCACATGCCATATTTTCAAGGAAATAAGTGAGAAAGTAAAAAGATCCAGCTGTAATAGTTTTACTTTTCCATTTAAGAAGCACAAGCTACTGTCCTTAACAGAAAAGAGAATTCAGCAATCCAATTAAAGTATTATTGATCTGATATAGTCATTACACAGGAACAGATTGACTATGGGCTATTTTCATTATAATTATTTATTCACATCTGTGGTTTTATATATATGGATATATTTAATGAGCTTGTCTCCTGATGAAAAAGGGCTTAACTTGTAGGCGGAAGTCCATGCTTATTGTGTAAAAAGACAAGTATGCACGGCAAGTCAGCATATTCAGTTGTTAAGAGGAAGCATTTACCATAAGCAGACACCATTCTGCTCCACAAGACTTAACAGTGGAAACCCCTGATGGGGCAATTCACTGCAAAAATTCAGCAAGTTATGTCACACTCTTTAATGAAGTTTATAGGCCTCGGAAAACATAACAAAGTTAATCATTGTTGGATCTGGAATTATGATGCATCAATCAGGAGATGACTTCATCACTCTGAATTTCATTAAGATCCTTCAGCCTCCTCAAAAGAGATCTGGAAATCTTTGGTAAAGAAAAAGTTACCTCAGGAGTGATGGCTAAACAGGTAGGCAGAACTCCTCAAAACTGAGTTAGTTGGGAAACTCCATTCTGTGCCTCTTGTCATAGCTGATCTGATAGATTGGGAGGAGTAGAAGGAGGAGGTGAAGATTAATGTTTTCCTGTCCCAGTGGCATTTTTTGTTATCAGTCTTGTATCTTCAGGATTAACAGTACATTAATATTACACATATGGAGTCCTTGTGGTCCAAGTTTCTATCAAGTCTCCCACACATGCTATAGGAAAATCCACATGTGCACTCACACACTCACATTCCCATAACAATCCATAAATACTAAAAGTTTCTTCTTATGGCAACTTAAGTAATTTTAGGGAGGCTTTCTTCAAATGTATGTTACTTCTGTAAGAGTAAGCTTGTACTGAATTCTCTGATTCAAATGCAGAAAGAAAGGAGGAAAAAACAATTCTGTAAATTCACACTGAAGCAGATGGGTGGAGTTCAGCTGACACATTAACACAAAAATCAAATGTGCTTTTAAAGGAAACTCTCTATTTTTACCCAGCTCACTGCAAATATAATATACTTGTTCAGTTGGACATGATTCCAGCCCTTACTCAGTGCAGCAAATATTTGCTGCTTACTGCCATCCCAGTACTGTGGAGCCTTGCCACATAATCCACTCATGCTTTCAGCCTTGGGATTTTTATTGCAAACCAGCACTCCTTTTTAAATTGTATATAAATTGGAAGCTCTGAGTGTGGCATTTCTTGAACATAAAGGTCTGTAGAAGTTGAAAAAAACATTTGGAAAGTGACTGGACAATTTCCGTCCAGAAAAAATAGTATTAGCAGTTTTTAATTCATGGCATTTAATTCAAGAAGCTGCACAGGGCATCCAAAGTGGAAGAGTTATTCAGACAGCTGCCAAGATTTCCCCATTCTGAGGCTAAGTGTATTTATATGCTCCAGAGAGAAGGTAATCTCCATTGGAGGACAGATAAAAGTTATTACCCCAGGTATAAAGTAGGAGAACCTGAGACTCAGAGATTATGCCTTGCTCGGAGCCTCACAGTGACTCAGGCATAGAAGAGCTGGATTAAAAACAGTTCTTGACCATTAATATGCTTCATCAGATTTTATGTCTGGAAACCTGTTTTGTTCTTTTAAACGGAGTCAGGGAAAAAAAAAAAGGCAGTAAAAATATTCAGAGTAAAAATATTCAGAATAGATGGTTTTTCCAGATAGCTATTCACATTCGGGAGAGGCAGGCAGCTGTATGCACACACATGTACAGACACACAGCCCCACGCCCACTATATTAAAATTGTTTTGGAATGTGCTAATAGTGTCTTGCCTTTTCTCTGATGGCTTTCATCTGAGGAGATACTAAAGAGCTGTATGAAGTGATGAATGTATGGAGTTCTGCTGAAAAGCAGTGCGGTGGGATAGACATCAACCAGTAAACAATATCCTGTATTCCTATAGATTATTGTAAAGGGAGGAAGTTATACAACAAAACACATAAATCCTTGTATTTAAAAGTTGTATGCATTTGTTCCAGAAGGTTCCTAGTGCCTAGAAAGGGTACAATGGCTTTTCTTTTTCTCTCAACATTTCATCGGGAAGCTGGGATCTTTTGCCTTACTAAGACTGGAGGGATGAATGTGGAGTTCCAAGAAAAGGGGCTTGAACCTACTTTATAAGTCATCAGGAAATACCGACAGTTAAGAAACATTATGAGACTGTTTTTCCTTACCGTAAATCATGGAGGTCTTATTCAGTATTTCTCTTGTCCTGTGTTGATTGAGACCTGTAATGGCTCTAAGAGCTTAGAAGAAACTTAACAGTGACATCAGGAATTATCCTTTACTGGCATGTTGCCCATCACTTTGATTGCTTTTTTATTCTGCATGATAAATAAAGTAGAAGCATTTTTTTATTATTAAAACAATTATCACTCAGCTGTTACTTAGTCTTTACACAGAAGTTCAGTTGATAGTGAACATTTGTTTGAATGTGTCATGAATGAAAAATGACTAAAAACCAGTGCTGGATGAATGTTAAAAATCCAGTTTGATGAAATTCGACATCCACTTCATTCCTTTTCCCCCAAATCTTTGTGCAGATAGATTTAATTTCCAAACAGCCGTGAATAAAGATAGAGACAGTGCTGTAAATGCACACGCACGTGGATAGCTGAGCCAGGCCCCTCCTTTTCAGAGGTTATAGAGAAAGCTGGAAAAAGTTACTACATAGCACAAACAGTGAAAAAGCAGTAAACATATATATCCTTATTTTGATAAATAATACATAAAAAATTAGAACATAAGCTGAAATGTGCTGCACCAAATATGTCTGAATACTATAGAAATAAATATTTCTGTTTCACATTTTTAATTTGCTCCTTATGAAATCATTTAAAACTAAGATTATATTAGTTAAAGTAATTCTTTTTAATCAATATAATCAACCGAGTTAGTTGGAGCAATTTGAACAGTTTTATCTCATTAATCTGTAACTTTTTATACATTGCCATCTATACTCTAAATGTTTGAGATCTTCCTCATTTGGAGTGAGGCAGTAATATAGAATATTTTCAAAGTGAAAATATCTTTAGATATGTTTCCTGACGTCATTTTTAAGCTTTTAAGACCTTTGACTAGAGCTGATAATGAACTGGTTTTGGGTTTTTTTTTTTTTTCAGTAGCAAGCCAACTTTAAAAGTTTGTTTCTTTCTATACACTTTCTATATCATTTCAATATAGCAAACAAAATATTTCTGGTTTCCTGGCTCTTGTGGCTATTGTCAGTGGATGATGCTTAGCCTGACTTGAGACTTGTGTTTGTACTAGAGGCACATGACCCAATGAAGAGGAGTCATTAACCAATATTGTAACAACTGATGTTTTTTAAGAAGTCAGATGAGGGTTCCATTTTAAAGTGGAAAAGATAAGGGTTTTTAGCTGGAATTGTAAGTGCCAGAAAATATTGTGGCGAAGACAGTTCTCCAAGACAACATCCTGGCAACAGTTAATACCATAAACCCTCCTCACCCCCCTTAAATTAAATTTGTCTGGATTTTAATGTAAGTCTTTTTTTGGGAACCACACAGCTATGAAGTAGTTATATGGTAGCAGTAGTTATATTTTCCTTATGCCATGCTATTCTTATGTTATTGTCTGCAAGGGTTTTGTGTTACAGAATTGATGTTTGACTTCTTTGTGTTTCTGGACTTGATTCAGCATGTTGCAAACACACATGCACTGTATCCTTTAACAGAGACTTTATCTTTGTGCTTACTTCCATCTATTGTTTCTGTGTATAGTAGATAAATCATCTGGACTGCAATCTCTGAATTTGTATGTGTGTGGGTTGTTTGGATTGTTTGTTGTAGACGTTTTTTATTTTCATGTGTTTAAGACTATTTTTAGAAGAACAAAGATATTAAAGCAATCTCACAGAAGAGTTAGTTCAGACCATATTTGCAGTTCAGTAGCTAAGTGACCCAGGTGGCTGAGTTTTCCAGCAAGGAAGTAAACTTGCAAGTTCGTCAGGGTTCAGCAGAGAGTATCGATGTATTTTATACATGCTGGTTTGCTATATTTAAGATGTTATCATGCCAAACCCACTTTGGGGTGCCTTAACACGCTAGGGTTTTCCAGTGAGCCTAAGGATATCGGGTGGAGATGCTTGTTTTCCTCAGTATCTTTGAAAATCCCCTTTTTATTATTTTATTATTTATTATTTTTGGCTTCAGAAGATTGTATTTTTTTTTCCCCTTAGAAGACCCGTGAATATGGACCTATTATGTTAAATGCTTTAAAAATAAACAAACAAAACTTAGAATACTTGTTACAAATTTAAATATTTTAAAATGAAATCCTCAGGTTCCTGATTTGTGCTAGCATTTTGAATTGCGTGTAAAGCATGAACACACTAAAATATATCGGCTGTTAATGCAAATATTAACATTATAGATAATAAACATTTCATATTTATTTATATTTGGGTGATTATATCCCAGAATGATAATTATTCTTCTTATTAACAGTAGTGTTTAAATATGTCTGAATAATATCTAGGGTATATTATAAGAGATTGTAGAAGCATAAAAGTGCAGATTTTACTTTTGAAATCTTAATTTTTGCATGATACCTGTGAAACCTTAGGAAACAGAGCTTGAAGTTTCCTTTGCATCTGTTTTTTCTCTTTGTGCACCACCAGCAGAAGGTGGTGGCTTGGCAGAATACTCCCCGCAGGTAGGCAGCACCCTGCAGCAAAGCCCACTGCGTATTTTGGTGGTAGAGTGGCTTGCTCTTTGATTCAATGATCACACCCTCATGCATCAGCTGAAAAAGCCTTTTATGTATTATATAATTACCTTTTATATATTTTTGTCATTGTTTCCAGTAGCACTGACAGCTGCCTTCAGGCACTGTGCAAATAAAAAGCATACATAATACTCGCCCCAAGGAACCTGCTATATATAACAGCTAATTAGGTTGAACATAGATGTAGGTTTATGTTTTTTGTTTTCTTTTGTGTTTTTTTTTTTGCCTTTTTTTTTTTTTCTCTATTCTGGGTAGGGCAGTATTTTTTGGTACACAGTTATTAAAACTCCTAAGGATAGAAAAAAGTGGCATTAATTTGCCTCCGCTTTGGTTACTACATTGTTGTGTCTACAGATGTGCACAGTCATTTATGGCTGCTCCCACCTACCCTTCCAGCTAGGCCCCCTCCCTCTGAAGTTAATCACAGTGTTTTGGTTTTTATTTTAAATAAATCCCTTCAATCTAACCACAGTGGCAAACCTGCTGGCTCGTTTGGTTCACCAGGAATAAAATACATGGAATACCCCATTAGTGAATCTTTTGTTTAAAATGGGCATTATTTAAAATCACAGAATTGAAGTTTCCAGTGGTTGGGCTGTATTCTTTTAATTGTGCTTCTATGACAGCATTAACAGCATTTGAGTTCGCAGAGTTCCTGGCGAGTCAAGATCATGAGGCATTGCAGAACAAATGTGCTAATCTGCTCTGGAATGTTGCCTCATCCCATCTGAAAAATCTGTATTTGTGTTCAAGATGTAACAGAGAGAAGTGCTTCTGCTTTCACACTCTCTGAAGGTGTTTTAGATACCTGTTGTGTTTGGTTTGTCATTTATCAATCATCACCGCATTTCAGGATCAGTTTCATAAATGTACACTTCTGTGTGTCATCTAGACACTGCAGGTTTTCTTTTCCACCTTCGCTATTCAGGGAATCAAAGAAATCAACCTATCAGTTTTCTTTTTTTTTTCCCTTTCCTTTCCTGCAGGGCTAGTTCTGTCACTTTAAAACTGGGAATCAAAGAGTAGAGGAGCTAAAGCCAAATTTGTATTTGGAGTGCTTTTAATCTTGGAACAAGTTAAGATGTATGCTTTCTTAGTTCTGAAAGAGGGAAAAAAAGAAGTGGGCAAGGGATGAGTTAGGAAAAAGACAACCCTTGTATAATTACAGTGTAAATATATGTTTGCAAACTGAGAGCTGTTTGCAGAGATTGTGTGACATTGGCCTTTCTCACAAAACTGAAAAATAAATGCTTCGTAATGTTTAGAGAAGCTGAAATGTTTTGCACTAAATAGCACAAACTCGTCATTTGGTGTACACATCTTAATGGAACCCGTGTCTAATTACTTTCTCCAATAACTTGTTTTCAATAGTGAACATGAGGTGCAATCACTGACTGTACAGTCACTAATATTGACAGAGGTATAACATAGTTTAAAATACAGATTCACACATGAGCACATAGGCACATTCACACTATGTTAAAAGGTGATTAGCAATGTCACAAAGTCAAGGAATCAAAAATAAGCAAAGGCCTTTTGAATTCTCCCTGCCTCATTTGCCTCTCATGTGCCTCATCACAGGCACATCCATTACACACAGGGCCAATCTTTCTTGCTCTGTCTGTCCTGGAAACTTATTTTTGGCAGCATGGAAAGTAGCTGCTGCTACAGAGTGTCTGCTAAACACATGAAAACTGCGGTCTAGCAAAATCTGATAAATTGGATACAAGGCAAATGGGCCAAAGGTGAAAGCTGTATTAATGAAACAAAACTCATTTCAAGTTTACTGAAAAACTAACATCCACATACTTCTTAAGATGATCGGAATGAGGTCTAAGAAATTCATAAAAATGTTTTGTTTCATTTTTAGTTACATTCCAAAAAAAAGAGGGAAATCAATGTATGAAAGTTCAGCACAGTAAAAGTCACAAGGAATGCAACACAGCATAATATAGTGGGAAATGTAAGAAAACTGCAAAGCTAGGCAGTACAACCACTTTTTCATATTATATTTAACACATCTGTTTACCACCAGATATTTCTATAATTTAAAGATTGAAAACTCTTGATTTGTTGTCTAATTTAAAAAGAAGAAATTATTATTATACATTAGAAAGTTAAATCACTTTCATCACGAACAGGACTATATTCTTCACTTCCAGACCCAAACCCAGAATTCAAAATTTGAACTAGATCTAGACCACTTTAAAAAGCAGCAAACTAAATTGAAGGTATTCTCTCTAAATGTACTGCCCATTATAATGTTCTTTTTGAGTCTTTCATTAGCCTTGTGTAGAGTGAATGAGAAATCAGACTGCCTTCCTTCATCTTATACCCATAGAGAGGAAGGGGTAGAAAGTAGACATCGTTTGAGCTATAGTTTGGCTGTGCTATTAAAGTATCACAGGTGAGCTGTTCTGCATGGAGCACTGGCATCATTCACTTTGAGGAGGATATTTTTAACTTCTCAGCCAGTTCTGCAGGATTTCAGGGCTAATTGTTAAATAAAGTTATTCTGCATATAATCTTGTAAGACCAGTACCATGGAACTGTCCTGGATGCTGGATAAAACCCTGCATTTCATTTCCATTAAATTGTTGCGTGAGGTATGGAGAAAGAGCTTTGAAAAAGGCACTATGATGACTTTGGATTTTTTGGAACGGGGAATGGAACTAATGGCCTTGGGTATTTCCATTTTAATTCTCGGGAGAGTTTTCAATTCTTTCCCTCAGGCATTCGTAATTCATTGCTTTTTGCTTTTGGGGCATAACTTGCAGTGTGCTCGGGCAGCTGCCCGGGTTGGGGGAGCGGTTCCATCAAGCAGCCCTGGCTGGCGGTGGCACCAAGCCGGTCACTCCCCTGCGGTAGGAGCCGCCAAGCTCTTGTGGTGCCCCTACCATGGCCACTACGAGGATGCGAGTCCTGACCGTGTCACTGCAAGACTCGCTCTTACCGCCCTGAGCAGCGTAACTCGCTCTTAGGAATGAGACAACAAAATGCAGCCATTGCTGTTAACTCGCTCTGTCTTGACGCAGAATAGTCCCAGAAAGACAACTACTATGATTAGGATTAAGACCTTTAAAATTGCAGTAACATTGCCTACAATATTATTTACTTCTAATATGGAAGTAGTTACAGTGTCTGATACATGTTGGATTGGTGTGTTTCATTCCCTTTCCCAAGGAATTTCAGTCTCCTGAGCTACTAATTGCATTTCAAATCTTTTTCAAATATTATTTGCTATAAGGAATCTAGGCTTTTTCCACACACTAATCCTGCTGGTAACTTATCGGTAAAATTCAGAAGCAGGATTACACCACATGAAATGAATACTGTTATGTTTAATGTTTTTATTATTAATATTTAATTCATAATTAATATTTCATATCAATATTTAATATTTTACGAACTGTAGCTTTCACCAATGCCAATAATAACATGACTGTAAGAGGCAGAAGGCAATGCATTTTAGGTGTCATTAGCCCCCCCATTTATCTAAGGGTAAATAGTTTTGATTCATGTAATGAGCTTTAAATGGATCCTCTCCCAGTAAGTATTTGTAACAAATACATGCTTATCAGAGCACGGTAATAGTAAACTGCATGATGTAAAAAAAAAAAAGAGAGGATTCTGAATCTCTGATGGACTGACTGCTTTGGGGAAGGCACGAAAAAAGGAAATTTGGGGAGCGGATAATCCATGCCTGCACTCGCAGGGAGGGAGAAGGGAGCCGCGTCTCTCCAAAGAGCCCTCTTGCTGTCTGCAAGGCGCATGAGTAAACACAACAGCAGTCACGGAGCTCGTGGGAACGACAACACAAAATGTTTGAAAACCTGGCGCTTGGCCGGGCGAGCCACACGGGCTGCCCGGAGGTTCGGGATGCAGGGGTCGGGAAGCCGGGTGTGCGGAGCCCCTCACGCCGGGAGGAGTCAGCACGGCAGGAGAAAGGCAAATAAATTCAAAGCTGTTGTTTTGATTCTTCACTTCCTAGGGGGGGTCGTCCTGGTAACTCAGTTATATAGCAGCGACAGTTATATTCTGCATTCTAGTTCTATTCCTTTATTATAAAATTATCTTTGCAAGGTATTTTTGCTACAATATCACATTATTTTATCATTAAGAAACCTAGCAATCAAGATTTAAGACAGCATTTAATATTCAGGTTTTTAAACATACATTATTGCAAATTCGCTACAAAATCTCATGAAGAGAACGTTACTTTCCAAAGTAAGGCTTTGTTCCAATATCCTACACACAGCCAAACAGGAAGTATCGTAGATGAATGTTAAACTTATATAGACCAGACTTTGCAGTCACTTTGCAATCACTGTTCAAACAGAATATTTAGATAGGATCCACAAATGTAGTTTCAAATGCAGTTTTTAGTTTATAACAAAAGATTTTAATATGTGATTTCAGCGGTGTGCTGAGGATGGTAAGGGCCATTCAGCAAATAAGAGCACAGAGGCATGCAAACACATACACAGAAACCCCTGAAAACAAAACCAGATCTTACACATATAGCTAAAATGGCAAAGATATGGGCTTTGATATAGTTGTACCAGCAATCCTATCCTTCCTTTGATATAGACTCCTTCTCTCAGAGAGCTCAACACCAGCAGAAATGTATAAGTATGTAGTGGAATGACCATCTCTTTCCAGAATGGGCAAAACTGTGGGGACGATACTTAGGGTAGGGTTTGCATCAGTGCATGAATTAAAATGTTGCCCTTCAAGCAGGATCACCGTCAGCATCTTTAAAACCAGTCTTCCATTTAAAACATAGTACTTGAAGGATGAAGGAGTTAAAGGTTGACTACATTTGAGGGGTTTGTAGACATTTGACTTTGTGCTTCTAATACCTTCAAGATAATGCCTATGCTGTGACACACAGTTCCACCCACATTATCACATTGCATAAGAATGTTGAAGGGTTTTTTAAATTATTTCTCAATCTCATATTAAATAGGCATTTGCACAATAAAATTGTAGAGTTTTATGCAAACGTCTTCTACCCACCCACACAAAAATTTGAATTAAAATGGATAGAAATCCAGACAGGCTATTTACAAAATACCAGGCTCATTAGATCTACTCAGATCAAACACTTCTCTTAAACTAAGCATCCAACAAAGACAACAAGAAGTGAAAAAAAAAAAATTCTAATAAGCTTCTAAAACACAACCCTGCAGTTATCAAAAGTGACATTACCTGTAAGGTAATTAATGTACATGATTTATTCAAAACAGTTCAAGATTTGCAAATCGGCCTAGTGTCTGACTTAAACTGGAACCCCAGAGGCAAAATGAAATAATCAGAGGCTAAGAAAAAATAGCTATACACGGAAATGTTAAAAACCTCCTAGATAATATGCATGACATGTTCAAGTAGGAGATTAGAGTTCAGTGTTCGTACTGTTTTCTCCAGACAGTACTAATTTGTTTTCAATTAGTGGAAAATGTAGGGCAACTGACTTAAAAGACTAAAGTGGTCACAGGAATATTGTCTGTACTTGTGATCTTGCCACTGAAACCTGTTCTTTCTTGTGTTGTCCCTTGTCCTGAAAATATGTACCTAGTCAGTTGTCTGCTTGCAATGTGTGCTGTGTCTTTTGCTTTTTCTCATTAGGATATTGCATGTGAGAACACACATTAATTTAGACGTCCCCTCAACCACATTTGATGCCACTACAGAAGAGAGTATTTGTAGTTGCTGTGATGGAATAATGGAATAATGGAATAATTGAAATGATTATAATACTGTACTTAAGCCACTTGCAAGCATTTGTGAAGGTCTTGCACGGGAATTATATGCTGTGCAAAGATTAATGAACTTCTGTTTTCAATGTATTCTTTCTAGGCTGTTGTTAATGTTCCTAATCTTTAACAGGAAAATGTTTTCTATGGCGTTGTAGGAGTGGTAATTATTTCCTTATGAGTCTAATCTTTCTGATGCCTTTGCAGTGCCATGTGAGTCAAGCTCAGCACTATAGGGAAAGAAGAAGCGGAAAGGGGGAAGTAGTTTCTAAAGGACAATAGCGAACAGTTGCACTGAGGTGACTACATGGTCTGTCTTTGCATGTAAAGTTGGGAAATTCCTTTAACTCCTTCTCTTTCTTAATTCTTTTAATTTCTTCTCTCTTCCTTTGCTAAGCTGTAGTTAAAGGATCAGGAAGCTAGACAAAAATGAAAAAAAAGTTACTAATACTCCTAATACTAATACTATAGTAATACGCTTAATTTATACTAGGAGGATCTCCTTATGGGTGCAGCTCTGCATAAGGGAACTTGGGCTTCATGAAACATCACATCAATAAGACTCACATTCACTTGGCTTCAGTGCCCTATGGAACAACTCACTTCGCAGACTATAAGCTAGTACCAGTGGCAGTGATTGGAACAGAGCCACTATTGGCCCTCCAGCAAACCTTGTGATATCAGCTACTGAATTCATTGTCAACAGATGTCCACACCAGAAAAAAAAATCAACCACAATAATTGTCATTCTGGTAGTCTTGCAAAACACAGCAGACGTGGCAGGAAGTGGCTTGCATACTTTGTCCTAATAGCTCTTTGAGTTACGCTGGAGACTTGGCTGGGTAGTGTTACAGAACTTTGGTCTTGCAGTGCTCGTTGTCATAGTGGTGCTGTGGTTAAGTTGATTCATCTGATACTACCAGTCTGGCAACTTTTACCAGCATTATGTTCTGTGTATTCCCAGGTACTTCAAAAGAATGGGCAAAGATTTTTTTTTTTTTTTTTTTTTTTGGCTAATTCTGCTCTTCAGTAGCACTCCTTTCCTTCACTGAAATTGTGTACAGAATCCTGCTATAATTTTCCATTATTCCCATTCTCCTCATCGCAGTAAGTTCTCATTCATCAAACAGTATTTTTTCCTTGTCTTAAAAGGTCTGAATTTTTGAATTAAAGGGATTCAATAGGGACAAAGGTGGGAAGGTAAAATGAGTGCCAAGCATCAGATAATGGAAAGTGAAGGGCTGCCAATAGAATAGTAAGAAAGTTGGAAATATTTGAGAGAAGCAAAGAGTAAATGCCTTGCCAGTTGCAAGGCACTACCTTGTGGCTTGACATTATTTTGCATTATTTGACAAACTGATCCCGTGATAAAACAGCAATCTGAGAATTAGATATTCCAGACCATACTTTTGCCGTTAACTATGGACTGTATTATAGGCAGGACACATCAATCTCTGTAGCTCAGATCCTTTCGATGTAAATTAGAATTAAACCTTTTTAAATAAACTACATCATCCCTATCAATAAATAAGAAACAGTCATCCCTGCTGTTCCTTGATTTTTGCCCACTTGCCATTTGTGATGCTGTGGAAAGAGAGATTGTAGTTCTAAATTTGGTTGAAAATGTGAATTTACTTTGGTTGTAACACAAAGATTCAGTAAAAATATGCTTTGATTTTATGAGTGTCCTTAAATTACTGGGATCACTGTGATAGGCTTCTACTTTTGGTTTGCTCCAATTTTTGGCTCTTTGGTAAGGAGAAGGGACTTCTATCCTTTATTAAGTGTTGGTGTATGCTGCTTGGAAAACTCGTTTGATGTTCTTGAGTCTCAGTTTCCCCAATTTTAAATTTAAGCTGTTAAGAATAATTTTCTTTTCCTAAATAATTAAACCTGTTTGTGAGCTACAGCTACCTCTTAAATTTTCCTTTTGTAAATCATCATTTCTCCTTGAAGACGCTTTTAGTCAGAAACTTTCTCATCAGCTGTAGTTAGCATATCAGTCACACAGTAACATGCATTTTTCTTTGACACGCATAAATAATATATATGTTATTTTTTCAACTTGATGTGTTTACAGCTATAGGACAAACAAAGACATCCTCCATTCATATGCAGTTTAGATTAGGAGCTAGTATTATTTTACCTTTCTTACAGTTGTTTAGAGGTCTGACAAAAATGTAATACTTGCAAATCAAAGTCTTCTTCTCAGATTGTGGGATCATTGGGTTTATTTTTGCTTCTTCATTTTGCAACCCTTGTTACTGCCGTGCACAGCAGGAGGTTCAGCTGAAGTCAGAGCTCAGCAAACAAGCGAAGCAGCTGCTGGTGGATACTTGAGGCAGGGCAAAGCCCCCACTCACACGGCAAGTTATCTTAAACAAGGGAGGGGAAAAATCAAACCAATATAGAATCATTTCGTATCCGTGCCATTGCGAGGGGCATTTTGCTAAGTTTATGGTTCATTCAGTGGTTTTTAAAAAAGGGCAGAGGGCCAGAGGGAGCGTGCTGGTTGTAGGGCAGGGGCTGAGTTCTGGCGTTGGGTGCGGACGGGTAGTTCCTGTTTGCCTCTGAGGAGGCCCGAGGCCACGGTTTGGCCCCGAGTGATTTGTGACAGATGGTGAACAGCAAATAAACTCTCTAAGCAGAGATCAAGGGCTTTGTGTAAGCATCTCAAGTTCTTGCCCGGGAAGATACAAGGCTTTGTTGTAACTTGTATTTCAGCAACCTTTTCCTGTCATTAAACTGTATATAAACACCGTATGTAAGTGCAAAGACAAGAGAAATATATTAAAGAAATGTAGGCACAGATGCTCAAAGGTTATTCCCCATGAGCGCTGATCCCTGTCACCTCTCCATAGTGGGACACATGGTCTGTGCTGACATATGGACATAGTGGAGTTGGGAGACAGCAGACTGTTCATGTGTTACACCAGAGCAATCAACCCACAGGACGTTGGAATAAGACACAAAAGCTTTTGCTGAGGAAGCCCTCCGTCATGTCATTACCTTGGTATTGTAATATCCATCTATGGGTGCACTGTGCCAGGAGGCCTCAGAGTGCCTCCGAGAAGGAAACAAATGTGTTCTGCAAAAGGGAGTCTCTTAAAAGCAGTATCTAGATCGAGGCCCGTTTTTAGGTAAAGGCTGCTAATGGATAGGGGGAGGTGCTTGTTTCAGAGCAAATGCTTTTGTTATAAACATTGACTGGAAACAGGTACTCGGATTTGTGAAGACAAACTGTTTACTTGTGGTTTTCTGCAAGCCCGTGAACCCGCATGCCAGCTAATGTTCAGTTGACCTCACCATTTCACTAAAATGTCACGCACGCGGTAAGAGAAGAGCTTGGCAGTGCGCAGGGTGATGCTCCGATGTTAACTCCCAGGAAAGCAGTGCTCAATTGATGTTACCGGTTGCATACTGAACCCACAGTATTAGCATCAGCACTGATTACGTGCAGGTGGATTATAATGCAGAATATTGATCTGGAGGATTTTTTTTTTTCTTCATCTGTATCTTAGCTTCTAGCCTTGATCTTAAAAGTTAAGATGGATGTTAGGTGTTATTATCAAGCAGAAAGGGTAAAAAATCAATTTTATTTCCTAATGCTTCATTCCCTCGTCTTCCAGAGCCCAAGCAGTGGCAATGTAGCAACTGTCTGCATAAAATCATTTATTAGCTGATGTTATGACAACTTCTGGCAGATGAATATATTACTATATGTACCTTGATGCTCGTGAAATCAACTTTCTGATTAAAGGTATGAAAAAAGTATGGCAACCAATCAACTGCTTTTAATGGAGTAATAATTTCATAAAGCACTGCATTGCAGAAGGAGAGTAGTAAGATATGGCATAAAAAAACCCATGTGCGAGCCATGCCTTTCCCAAGACAGATGGTGATAGATTATGGTTGCTCATTACTGTTGATGGATTTTAAAGGTGACCTGAAGATGAAAATGCATAGTTAATTTTTTTTTTCTTTCTACATTCCAAAAGTAGAATAATTATGAAATAAAAGAAAAGGATATTGGTCTTTACTGATTTGGCCTGAAGTTGCCAGAAAAGCATTGATTTGTGTTCAGTTTAAATTCTAGGTGTAGGGTCTGCTTAACTTTCTTAAAATCTATTGATGAATCCTCTAAACCCCTCTGAAATACTTCTCCCAGCCTTGGGACTGGGACATAAAAGGCTGCCTTCCCACCCTACCTCCAGGGATATATTCAATCTTAGTGGAGGATTTGTACTGCTATACCCTGGTCTTTCCTAACCTTTTAAACCTCAGTAATCCCTTCCTCCCATGTCCTCTATAATTCAATTTGGTAAATACAAGCCTAATTCTGCCCGTCATTAGTCCAGTAAATCTTTTGATGTTTGATTATTTTACACAGATGTAATGGAGATCAGGATCTGAGTGAAATTGTTACCACTGAAAGTAACATAGAGCTGTGAATATTTCCTTATCATGGCAATGGCTCTGTGCTCTTATAGAATAATTTCCTGTGTACGATTGTCTACCAAAAATGATGAAATATAATGGGAAAAAAAAATCTATCCTTCCTTATGTAATACATTTGTTTCTTTAAAAAGATACTGTGCAGGCCGACATGAGACCTTTCAAAGATCATAAAAATATGTGTGTTTTTCTGATCTCCCTTAAAACGATATAGTCAGGGACTGTGCTATTGAAATATGCTGAATTTTATACCTACTTAGAATCACTGAATAGCACTGTAATGACTACACATAGTGGAATCATCAGAGGATTAGTGTTTTACATATTTTATAAGATGGTATTAAAATGGTGTTAAGACTCCACTTATCTTTCTTAACCTTCAAATAGAATCCAATCTACTTCTCATAGTTCCAATATTCCCATTAGAAATGGAGCCAAAATAGTGAAATTAGATTAAACATCACGGAATGTAAAATAAATAATGTAGATTCATTTTGATGCTTCTTTTTGTCCCCGCTGTTTTTTGGTGTCCAAGCATTCAAGGTTATTAGAGGAAAGGACTGAAAGAGAATTTGCTTTCATTCAATCAGCTGATAAATTTGAAGAAAATGAGAGAAATATTAACAGTGGTAGCAATAAATAATTAAAAATAAAAAAGATTGTGATTTAAAGACCTAACTCTGCAACCTGGAAATTGTGAGGGGAAAAAAAAAAAAAAAAAAGAAATATCACTAGACAGTGATGTATTTTTTGTTATTCTTTTGCTGTTTATTTTTTATACTTCAGTTTGTACTTAAAAAGGTTTCTGACTTTCAATTTGTTTATAATCAGTATGCATTTAAGTTCTTTAGAAGCACATGTTTATAGGTATATGATTGTTCATTATTAAGTAGAATTTTCAAGAATAAAGCTTTACAAGTGTTTATATGTCTGCATAAAAGGCTATAAAATGGAAATATTGCTTCTTGTGCTAAGGATTTTAATAAAATATTAAATCTTTAAAGACTGTATCTTTTGTAGTTAAAATACAGATATGTTATTTCTGCTTTAGCTGAGCGCATTTAGTCAAGCTATCTCCACAAAAATTATTGTGGCAAATAAAGCAGTTGGAACAGAAATAAAGATCTCTGACTTCTCACCTAAATCTCTAAATTCTGTGTTACATGGGACTACATTTCTTTATTGATTTGTGCATATTCCAAAGTGATTTCCATTACTTTCGGTCAAGGTATCCTTATTAGTATAAACCCGTTTAGTAGGTCTTTCACTCAGATCAGATAGGTAGGTGAACCCTTAATTTAATTGCCTGCTCACCTTGAGCCAACTCAGTGCTGATTTCTGTACTCCAGGATTTGAAAGGAATGCAATTTTGCTTTAAGAAATGGAAAGCAGAAGCTTTGGCAGCATGGAGATTATTGCAAATGCACTGTAGCTAAATGTAATAAACCCACTCATTTTAATGATGTTTATACGTGTGACAACACATCTATGAAAATTATTCAGATGTGTGCTGTAAATATAAAGACTGGCACAGAAGCCAATTGAAATCCCTATCAAAAGTAATTCTATACCTGCTAAAACAGTAATTTTGTTGAGCAGCAAATTCCGTAACAGCTCTAAGTAGCAGAATGATAAGGGGTAATTCTTTACAAGTTGCATGCCTTCCTTCTATGCTGTCTCCATGCTGTCATTTTTAAGTGAGAAAGCATATACACACATACACACAGAGGCTGGGATTGGAATGGCTGGAATATCTAGACTCCTCTCGGATTGCTATATGCAGGAACCTTGCTGAACATTATGCTTTTGTGCAGGTGTTGATAGCCTTTCTGTCCTCATCTGGCCCATTTTTTCCATTGCTGCTCATCTCTGGACAGAGCATAGTGTCTGGTAATTATTTTGCTGTACCTCCATCTGTCTTAAGGAAGGAGCGGGGAACTTTGACTGTAATAGAACATGTTACCTTTTTGTTCCAGTTTGACACTGTTCCGGTGCTTTACCCATAGAAGTAAAAGCTCTTCTTCGAACTCCAGAAATTTGAAAAATATATTTTTTTCCTCTCTTAGAGAAGAGAGACCAGCAGATTCTCCTAATAGCGAGCAATTTTATTAGTCTGTGATATACCCAAATCTAACAAAGCTAAAACATATCCTAGTTGTCGTGGTCAATTACAAGAAGCTGTAGATAAAATAAATCCAGATATTTAGCAGAGCAAAGCTATCCGAAACAGTAATTTGCTTAAATCCCCAAGTTTAGCTGGATGTCATTCAGGTCTCCTATGATAGCAGATGACACAGTGTAAATAATCCATTTTGAAAAGAACATGCAGGAGGCAAATTAGTCTAGTTTCCAACCAAATACCCTTAATATCCAGAAAATCAAGGAAAATAGAATAAATAACTTCAGTAGCAGGTTTTAATTTGTCCCTTATGTCTGTGCATCTAAGTATTCCTGCACAAAGGAAAGCTGACTGACCTATATTAATAACAACCTTCTAGACTTTAATTCTATGAAGTTACTTATGTCCAGCTAAACTGCAAGTGATAAGAGCCATGTGTATCTTATATGTTTTTAAAATTGCCTACCAAATCCTGGAAGCCTAAGTAGACCGTCCTTGCAAAATTAAGGGCATCAGATGCATGTATTTGTGTGTTTGCAGAGGAGGGGTTCTGCAGAGCGCAGCCTGGCGCGGGTGAGCAGCACTGCTCGGCTCTCGCCAGGAGGGAAGGAGCTAGTGTCAGCGAAGGAGCTGTGAAGATCCACCCATCAGAGCGTGCGGACGAGTCAGAGGGTGGGGCATTCCGATTTGGATAGGGTTCCGTGTGGACTGCGTGCCACACGCGTTTCTGGAATGGTATTTTTGGATCTGAAAGCATTGCTTTTCCCTTCGGAAAGCACTGCCTGTCTTAAAAGGGTTATGTTGCCTAGACTGTTGTCTTTGGAGCTTATATTTTTATTTTAGCACATGAAATTCAGGCCCCGTGCAAAGGATAATATACAGTATTTAGATCCGAAATTTTTAAACTGTTATTTGAAATGGAAGCCTGAGCTGACCTGCACTTGAGCAGCTTTACTCCTTCCTCTACATTTGCACCCTCTCAAGAGAAAAGCATTATTTTCTTTCTAGGATTTGGCACTTCACATATCAATTTTCTTTAAGTTCAAGAAAACCATACATAAAATAATCAAAAAACTATAAGGTAAACAACCTTATAATGGTGTTCATCTTAAATAACTTTGGCAGCCAGGATGGGATGAGGGATATTTGCCTGATTCTCATACTGAAAGCCAAGGTTGTGCTCTCCACTAGTGCGCACAGCAGGAGTTAAGGAGGGCTCAGTGCAGAGGGTGCCTAGTCCTCAGCTCTCTGTAGCTTCCATGGATTGGACCACCTGAAGCCTAGAGCAATTCTGCCCTCCCCAGAACACCTACATGTGTGTTATCTTTTCAACCCATGTCTAAAGTGCTCCATTTCTATGAGAGCTTTGTGACGAGGGAACAAAAATAAACCTAAAGCCCATAATTCAAACTGGTAAATTATGTAAGTGCCACATGTAGAGTAAAATATTGTTCCTCAGCAGAGAAATAATATTGTCAGGAATACTTTTGAGCATGCCTGCATGTGTTCAGAACACTATTCTTTTCACTGTTGTTTTGAGTGAATAATGCTGCCCCCTAATACCCACCTCCTGTGAGGAGCTTTAAAGATCTTGCTATTATGGTTTATATGCTGAAAGCTTCACTTTTAAATTTAAAATGGGAGTAAGTACAATCAAATGAACCACACTCCATAGCTATTACATCTATGTCTAGGGATCTAATGGAAAAGAGAGTGAAGCAATTAGAGAATTAATTTAGATGACAATTTAGTCACAGCCTTCTCTGTATGTCCCAAAGTAAATCATCTGGTGCATTTGCTATTCATTCTCTGTTTGTTGCATGCATACAATATCTTGAAGATCATTTGTTTTAAAAGAAAAGAAAGGAGGGGAAAAGGGGGGGGAAATCTATACATACTTGTTCGGCATTTTCTCTCAACAACCACTTCCAATTTAATGGATGGTGCCGTAATGAATAACGATCTTGCGGGCAGCGTGGGTGTGGATGTGTGGATGTGTATGCACACATGAACAAACTACCCCATGCTGCTTAACGCATTGCTGGGCTTCTGGCTATGGGAAGAAAAGGTGGTTGTTAATCTAATGACCAGTATTAAGTGACGGAGAAAAACGTAGGCAGTGAGAAATGTTTAAATTCATACCTTCCATTTAGCTTAATTAAAAGTTTCAGGATGATTTTAAAATACCTCCTATTTCTGGTTCTGCTGCCAACCATCTAAAGGACGTGGGACAAAACACTTCTCTGTGTATGGGTATTCCACTGTTTGCTGAACTGTGATAGTGGAATCTTTGATTGAGCACTGAGGGTGCCACAGAGTTAGATGCTATTACGCCATAGGGATATACTTCTCAAAGTGACTGGTAGTTCTCTCTTAAGGAGAAGCACAAAGGCTTAGACCATCCGCAAAGCTGTCATGTAGCTCTGTAGTAACTCTGGGGATCCCTAACCCATCTGTTACAGATATTGGAGATATAAAAATAATAATAACACAGTTGAGGTTTGCTCTTGGAGTACGAAACGATTGAAAAGGTGATCCTCCGGTGTGGAAATTGATATAGCCATAAGAATCTTGCTCTTCATTGCAATCACTTCCCATTTGTTCTGTGTTCAGCTTGCTTTCCACTGTCCGATGAAAAAGAAAAAAAAATCAACTATGTTGTAACAATTTTGTAGTAGAAAGCATAAAATACATAAAATTGTTAGCTTCATGAATTAAATAATGCAGTCAATTAAGAAACAAAATGCATTATTCATTCTGTGCTTCCTTTTAAATACAGAGTAAATCATGTCTTCTGTTTTCCCTCTGGATAATGATACTTTTCCTTGGAGTCATAGGGTGCTCAAAGAAACTATTTTTCTCTTTCATTTTAGGATTTCTTTTTAGTGTCCTTTTCAGATTTTCCAGGGAAATGAAGCATGTGTCTGAAATTGGGCCCCTGAGGACTATTAATGAGGTGTCTAAAAATCAGCACAGGTGGGCTCCCAACCACATTAAACAACAAAAATGACTCAAAGAACTTCTTCTGTATCACAGGTCACAGCAGAAGGAATACATTTTAATTCAGTTGGGAATTTAAGTTAGGAGATATCTTTGAACAACTAGTCCTGAATTTGCTCCATGTATAGTCCTCTACTCAAAATCTCTATTTTTCCCATTAATAAGGTGATATAGAACATGTAGCAAAAGACTTCAAAATTCCACACACTGTTTTATTAAAGTAATTGTTAATGCCATAGACATATCTACAAACATGGAATAGTATATCTACATTTATATTCATTGACCAGAATTGTCCAATTTTATTCCCTGTTTTTTCAGTTTAGGCTTGAGAAAAGGTGCGGAGATTTCATTAAAATAAATGTAATGGAGCTTTGGCAGGAAGGCCAGAACCAGTATTTTTCCAGAAAGTCACAAGTTTTAGGCCTCTGTATGCAGGTTTATGTGTACCTATAAAAATACAAAATGGGAAAAATCTTCTTCCTGTTCATGTCATTTGGTTTTATTTCTGAGTCTTTTTTTTCCTATTCTGAACCTGTGAAGTATGCAAATTTTAAAAATTAATAAAAGCTTATATCTCACAGAGGCAGCTAATTAAGTCATTACGATACACTGGGAAACTGGATAGAATTCCCTTTGCCTAGACAAACTATGATTTTTTCCCACTTCTCTAGAATTTTGCCCCTTTGTCCCATTTCTATTGTCATTTCATATTTCCTGTAGCATAACAAAAGTCTATCAATATCTAAATTGTATCCTAAAGTTCTTCAGAAAAACACAAGCTTACACACAGGATCTCTTCTACTGAAATATATTTTCTCCAAACAAGCACTGTTACCCATACCATCCCTGCTTTTTTATTACCAGATGCGTTACTAATGCGTAATGCTCTTCTGATACTTTGCATGCTTTTTAAGTATCTGTATTCCAGTTATGAATACCTTTGCTGACTTAAATGCTGTTCATCTCAAGGGATGCAAATACCAGAATATACACAACTGGTATTAATTGTATCCTTAAACTTTTCCAGGGTTAAACATACAAGAATGAAATAAGGGTAGGGCAGAGTGCCTGCTTGTGCCTATTTTTTGTTTCTGTTTTTTTCTGATGAGCATAAGAATAGTTTAGGTTGCAATCCATAACAATGCAGTGCTTTCCTATTCAAGGTGAGTGTAAATTTGATTCTTCCTGGCAGCACAAATTATTCACCCCTCAAGATTTCCTCCTGCACACGAAAATGCGTCTAGCAGCCTTGAAATGAAAACAGACAAATTGTAAAGCCCGGGTAGCAAAGCATCTAAGCATTTCTACCGCATCTTGCTAACAGATGGAATCTATAACACCAGACACCAGTACTTGCAACTTCAGTGCAGTTAAGGAAAAGGAGACATTCATCAGGCCATTCATTTCTCATGCTTCAAACAGAGGGCTGTTTACATCATGTCAGCAAATGATTACCCTCTGCTGCTGTTGTTGTGCTACCTATTGGAAAAGGTGAAGAGGTTATGTTTTGATATCCTATGGAGATGTTGATTAAGGAAACAAAGGAAGCTGGTTCTTAACACCCAAAACAAAAGAGGGGAAGCAGGCATCATCACGCTCCCATCTCTGACATGAGAAATGTCTTCTTGGAGAGAACAATGTCTTCACGGCCCAAACTTCACACACATCAAGGGAGACCCATAAGCTCTAAGCACTTTCCCTTCCTTCTGGGTCATGTCCTTAAGCCCTTTTTTTTTGGTTTGGGGTCCTTGTTCTACTCTGATGGAGATGGCATGGCTCCCAGATGTCCTTGGCCACTTCTGAAGGCCTCATGAAATATGCCTAAGACAGGAAGTTATGCTCAAGTCTGTGTGTGTGAAATTTTGTAAAGAAGCCCATATTGGATGGTCACTGGAAAAACAATGGACTCCATAAAGAGAAAAAGATTGTAAACTACTGTTTTATGCAATGAATTCCTATCAAACTGTGGTTAAAAGGCATTCAAGACTGCTAGCTTTGCAGTTTGATCCCTGCAGGGCCTTTGTTAAAAAGAAGGCTTGTTTTAACAACTTGAGAATTTGTACATTTGAAGGAAAAGCCTTTGGTACTCAAAAAAGACATAAAAATTAAATCTCCTGTTAAAAGTGATGCTTACTTTATTTTAAAATATCCAGAGCAACAGCACACAGATTTAGTGAGACAGTCACCATGCTTTAATTTGGACATTTATAACCATCTGTTGCCCAGGCCATTTTCGAGATTTTTTTTTTTCCTTGCTTGAATATGTGTGTTTCACCACACGTTGGTTGGTAAACAGTGATCTTCCTGGCTCAGAAATGTAGTGTTGCTGTCTGGTCTTAGATAATTGTTTGGAAAAAATACGCATAGGCAAAAGAGAGAAGACTGTATTTCAGCTGTAGCGGGACTGACTTGTCTTCTTTGCCACTGTTCTAGACTGTTACACGAACAACGTGAGCCTTCCAGAGGGGTCGTGGCTTCTTTACAGTCACCTTAAGCCTTTCGAGTTTGGAGGGCTTTGAGAGCCTTCTCCTTCCTGGAGGATGAATTCCATTTCAAAACCATAGCATTTCTGTACAAAAGAGAGAGATTTTTATTGTAAGACAAGTGGAATTTTAGAATTTCAGGGCAGTTCCAGAGTAAGTGGATATTATGTTATGTACATTAGTTTCTTCCTTCTCATTCAGATTTTATCTCTAGTCCAGCAGGGACTTAATCCTTTTTAAAAGTGGTAAAATTCCTTTAAGTAGGTTGTGCTGGATTTCTTTCATTTCAGCTGTGCACATTTTAACTGTGACTGGTTCCCACCTTTTTCCCCATGCATATTGGTTGTGGCTGCTTTTCCGTATTATACTTGTGCAAATTGTACACAAGCAACCTATACCCCATGGCTTATTCTCCAGCATCTGTTTCTGTCTCTGCAGTGGAATTGCTTCCATAGACTAAAGTAGCTTCATCACTGAAGTTCTCAGATGTGTCCTCTAAGGGAAGGCTGGTTCTGAAGGATTTCAGTTCCCATACTCACTTCCTGGAATAGTATTTGAAAATAGCAATTTAATAAATTAATTAAAATTAATCTGAATAAACACTTCAAGTGAAACACAGACTCCGTAAATGCTGATATTGCTATGGAATGTTGATGAAACTGACTCATTTTTATATTCAAGGAAGATGAAGAGCCACATAACACATATAGCAGCTGGAATCACCCCAGGTAATTATGCCCATAAAAAATGGCCATTCTTATTTAAGAACAATACTCTTATAAAATAAAATAACTATAGCAAAAAATAAGGGAGGGAGAGACTATTGTCAGAATCAGAAAGGAATCTCAGAGGAATCCCTTTACAATGATGTGAATGAAGAATGTTTAACAATAAAGTTTATTGCATTAATGAATTATCTGCCCATGATAAAACTCTTTTGTTCTGCATTTGAGTTTATCTTATCCATGGCTCTTATTATTTGTCATAACATATTGTACTGAGCACTACATAAAGAATCTGAACCTCGAAACAGCCGCTCTGAAATACTCACAGCACTTTGATTGAGCGTGATTGTAGACAAGGAATTCAGAGTGGAATAGGTCTGCTAAACATGAAACTGTGCTTTTACAGCAGTTCTCTAACCCTTGTTAGACACAGAGATTTTACACAACAGGGAATTGTGCACAGACAGCTTGTCACTAATACAATGCAACAGGACTTGTCTTATTTTTAACCCAATGTTTAAGTGTTATTCATTTAGTGGCTCTCCTAAACTTTGTTCTGTTACTGAAATCTCAGGTTCATGGTAACTAATGCTGTAGTTTGTACTGCATAGGACTCTGCTAGGTTTTATGATCCTTGGTTAGGTAATTCACGCCACTGCTGCTCATGTTATGAAAGGCTAGCATAAAATGAACACATGAATAACTAGCTAAGTCACAGACATTGACAATAAAACAAAAACTGTAATTTGTACTGCATAAGTCTAGATAGTGAAAGCAGACCCTGTTAAAACAAGATTAGTTTTAGTGTATCTTTTCATCTTTGCAAGGTAAGTATTTAGAGACATACAGCTAGGTATATATTAAATCAGCATCTTCAGATACATGATCTGTGCAGATATGGATATGTAGGAGGTAAGAGTATCGGAATTTCAGCAGTATCAGTGGAGCAGCAACTGTATGCTAGGGTAATGAATTTAGTGTATTCTGTTCTCATATTAATGAGAAGATAGTAACCTTCCACATCTGGAACTGATACATCGCCTGAATTAAGCCTGAGGTTTGGCAGTTCTGGATTCCTGACAACTTTTTTTCTTTTATCTTTAAGCTGGATTTTCAACCTCCTCAAAGTAGCATGACCAGACATAGGATCATTGCTGAGTTCTCAAAACCCTTCCAGAAGCCATTTCGAAATTCATTTACTTTACATAGCAAACCACAAAAGATTGCAGATGATTCCCTATCAGCATCTGTCTTCCTAACACCTGAGGAGTTAAGAGACAGAATCAATTAGTGCACTGCTTAAACACCTACAGAAACAGAAATTCAGATGTGGATTCAGCCCCCAGGCAGGACTGATGTGACTGTTTTACTCAGACACTAGAGTCCTTCTCTAAGGCAGCATGACAACCTCAATTTCTTTATTTGTAAAAAAACCCTATATGTATACTTGAGCAGAAATGAGCAAATATGCAGTGCTATGCGAGTAACACTGTGAACTAAGAAGAATTAGTGAGCAAACTTATCTAGTAAGATATACTGAAGAGCCCAGCAGAGATTGCTCATTTCTACCTTGCCACAGAGCTGAGGGCAGTTTTCAGATTTCAGGATAATGAAGATGCAGTTCTGAGTATTCAAAGATTTTATATAAGGTAAGATGATAAGGTGAGCTGACAGAATCTGTTGGAGCACCTGAAAAAGCAAAATAAATATTCAAAACTGAGACAGGACAGTAAAGCAGTGTTAAGGGAAGTTTGTTAATACAAGAGGAATGTTCCTGTGTGGGGCATGAGTCTTGAAATCAGTTAGTGCTATGGTAACGGTGGCATGAGAATAAGATGATAAGAGACTTGGAAGGAATTTCGTGAGATGATCTTGCTCATTCATTTTGCTCGTTGATCACTGTGCTCGTTTTGCCTTTCCTAACAGAAAATGTGTCTAAAAGGATATAGTTAGGAATGCTACAAATCAAATTAGAGATGTATCAGCAACTTTGTGAGAAGGATGACGCAAGAATAAGAGGAGAAAACTTTAGTGAAGAACTTGGGGAGTAGGCAGCATTTTCTATAGTCCTAGGCCTGAACATAGGTAAATATGGCAACAGTGTTTTTCTTTCAATCCAAAAGCTCCTCTAAATATTAGGCTAAAAACTACATAGCTAGAAAAACTATTTTACATTCTCAAAACTGTCATGTAATTCATTTCTTTAGTTTTCACTATTCTCACTAAATGCTCCAGCATGACTACAACTCTCTGATATTCAGTTTTATCTTGCTCAAATAAAATATTGAGGTGTTATTTAAATATCTTTAAAGATACAGAAATCTGCAGTCGGTCCTGCAGTCAATCAGAAAAGTTAAAGTCAGAGTATTTAGTTTGTCTTCATTAATCCTTAATGGATAAGAAGAGTAGAAGAGTATGACGTTAATTTTCTCACCTCCCTCACTTCTTCATTCACATCCAGCTTCCCCGTCTCACCAAATGATACTGCCACAGCTAGGCCAAAATCCTCCTACTCTACTGCTCTGACATTTGCAACAACCATCCTATAATTCTTAGCATCATTTACTCATAAAATCATCTGAAAGCATCTCTTCAGGTCTGTGCATTTTCGCTTCTCTTCCTTTCTATCGACCTTCTAACATAACTATCAGGTCTATCAGTCTTTATGGCAAGATATCATAGAATCATAGAATGCTTAGAGTTGGAAGGGACCTCTAGGCATCATCTAGTCCAACCCCCCTGCACACGCAGGGTCCCCTAGAGCATGTGGCACAGGGTGATGTCCAGGCGGGTTTTGAAGATCTCCAGAGAAGGAGACTCCACCACCTCTCTGGGCAGCCTGTTCCAGTGCTCTGTCACCCTCACCGTTAAGAAATTCTTTCTCAAGTTCCTGTGGAACTTTTGGTGCCTCAATCTTTGGCCATTTCCCCTAGTTCTATCACTGGCCACCACTGAGAAGAGGCCAGCCCCCTCCTCCTCACTCCCTGTCTTGAGATATTTATATACATTGATCAGATCCCCTCTCAGTCTTCTAAACACTGATCAGGAATATGATGATCCTAATACCAGATTTCACATAGGCTTAGTGCATGCCTTAAAAATTAAGTGAAAGTCATTGCAAGAGAAAAAAAAAATAAAAGGTGCCCCTTACAGTTGTCAGCCCATAAGATTGATTTCATTTATTCATCTAGGAGGATATTTACACAGAACCCACTCTATGGTATACATTCACATATCTCAGGAAGCAGTTGATTTGAAAGATGCTTCCTAAATTAAATTGGAACAATATTTTGTTATGATCAGAGGCACTGCCTATTTGAGAGTATCTTCACTACATGCAGGCAAAGCTGATTCATTTTCAAAATTCATGGCTTGATTTTCAAAGTTGCGCAGTCATACAGGCTAGCATGTATATCAATTACCCATGCAGTTATTCAGTGAAATGTGCAAACAGCCTATTAGGTTATTCATATAGCAAATTAGATGCAAAACTATGTTGTATATACATTTACATGCATTCATTGCATATTTCACAACTTCCCTTCAATATTTATGGACATAAATAGGAATTCTTATTAATTAGAAAAATCTATCTGCCACTTTTCCCCAGATTTCTTACAGAGAACAATTAGTTTGGTTTCGTAGCTGGGGCATTAAACTCTCTGAACTTTCTGAATGTGGTCCTGAACTTGGTACATTTTTCTTTTTAAGAATAAAGCAAACACATACAACATTTTTAACAATCTTTCTTTATAAGAGTTCCCAGGGTTTGGAGGAAATGGGTCACTGGTGTTGTTAACCGTATTGAACAGTTCACTGATGCAAAGAAATACATTTTTTCTTTCTGACACGTCAAAAGTAACTGAATAGAAAGACTCTTGTTCACTGGCACTTAACCATGCTGTCTTCTACTAGTCATGCGACAAATACATTTAATATTCTTTCAAAAGGAATTAGCAGAATTGTATAATTGGACAATCCAACATGTAAAATGATGTTTTGCTCTTGGAACTGTCAGTGCTTAACCTGTAGATGTACCTCACTTAGGCAGTGTACAATTGGGTATATTGATTCATATATAAACTGTGAGAGCATTACAAGGTTTGATAAGATAATTTAGTTAAATGTTTATGCAACATGGTCTGTATTTATGTTATAAAATATGTATAAAACATATTGTACTTAATAGCAGGGCAAGCAGCAGAATGTTAAGAAAGCTGTTTTGAATAATACTTTGCCAAATGTTAAAAGTTTCAATTTCACCTCTTCTTTTTATGAGCAAGATTTTTTTGGAGGGGAGAGGAGGGAGAGGTATATAGTCATGCAAATCTGAAATAGCTAAATTACATATCTGTATGTGTGAGAACTGTGGATTTCAGTGAAATCTTCTTTTAGAAGTATGTAACACATTAGTCTTACAAAAGGTATTAACTTCACTGAAAAACAGAAATCAGTATCAAAAAGAAGAGTAAAACTCTGAACATTCTTATGTAATGCTGTAATCCTGAGAATTTTCAGCTTGTGATTTCTCTTCTATGCCTAATAGACTGAAGATGAATTACTGAAATATGTAAAATTCTTCACATGCTTGTTTGGTTCAGCATCAGACTCTAAATACTTAGAACACTGCTAAAATCATGTGCCTTTACTTTTTTTTTTTTTTTTTCAAACAGTATTTTTTGCTTGGAAAGGTGAATGCCTTTTACACATTGCGGGGCTCGTAGAGTATTTTTGTGTCCATAAAGTCTCTTTAGGGAGAGTCAGCAACTCAGTCATCAACTTCATCTTCAAGCTTAGAGTACAGTACCTAGTGTTGATGGTAACAAGAACTCTGTTATAACGAACACATTCCACACATGCAAGGTGAGTCTGGAGGGAGTGTTCTAGAATATTTTATGAAGCAGGTGTTTCAAATCAGTATTAGGACTCATATAGTCATTTTAACAGTTAGGGACTTTAATGAGCTTCTCCAGCATCTGCAAATAAATATTTCAAGCAGCGTATCATTGTGCTGCTTAAAAGTTAATCATCAGGTAGTGTCAGTGATCATATGGAATAGCATCACTTAACATCAATCACCATCAGTTTAAGCACTTGTACTGTGAAGGGTTTTGATTGGCAATTCTACAGAACTAATCAGTTCTTGATGATTTTTCTAGTGAGTTAAATTAAAAAAAAAAAATCCATGTTTGGTTAAACATGTATTGTTGTTTTTCACCAAATCTTTATGTTCACCTAATTCATATGTACAACTAGTGTGAGGGTCACACTGAAAATAGAAATATTTATCCGTCGAGGAACACTGATGATGTGGATGCAAAAGCTTATTATTTCAAGAGGGAGAGAAGGCATTTTGTTACGCATCCTAGTTATGTCTATTAAGTTAAATGTCATGGGGTGATTGCAAAGGTGCCTGCTCACCATGCATATGTTCTTAACTACGGGCATTGCATCAGCAATTAATATGAAATTGCAGATCATTTCACATGTTAGGCATACGTGAATGTTTTATAGTTTGCTTGTTTTTGTCTTTGTCAAGCGTTAGATTCATGTGACTGAAGTTTGTGTAAGAAGTGATAATGCATCACAAGAAATCTAAAGGTAATTTTTTTGCTAAAAGCCACTAGGTAGAGCTAAATATAGATACACTAAGCCTTCTGCACACATGCGAAGATAACCTTCACAGACAGGCCGTGTTCTGGGCAAAGTGTTTATTATAGCAAAGTCTGCAATGAAGGCAAGTCTGCCTTGACCACTGTCTTTGTAGAGAGCGGTGTAAATCTTTGTGTACATTAACCAGCTATTTATGAGGCGTCACAAGGTGCTTTCCAAAGTACACATATAGCGATGCCATTTAATCTACCACAAACATTGAGTCCTGTTCATAGGTGCTACAGAAGTGTTGCCCAACTGCATGGGACAGGAAGCCAACAGCCAACTTGGAGCCATGTGGCGTTTCAGAGGAAAGATTAGCAGGAGAGATTATAACTATATGCAGTGGAATTTGGCCAGGGCACTGAAGTTAACACATTCAGCTCTTCTGAAAAGTGTTATGTGATCTTGGAAAAATACAAGCAATTGGTGTGTGTTTCATATCTCATCCAAAATTAGAGCGGTTCTAACAGCATGGAGCTCCCTCAGACCATAGTGGGAAATAGATAGGTTATTATCTTAGAGGGCATCAGAGGTACCTAGAAGGTAGAATGACTTAAATGACATTACTCATAATTTATACATCTGTGAAAGAGAAGAAAATCATGCCGTGGTTTTCCTTGCTTTCCTTCTTGGGAGAGGCAGCAATCTCATGAAATCCTAGCTCATTCGTTTGGCATTTCCAGAGAAGAGTAAAAGTTGTGCCAAATGTTGAAAATTACATGTGATTTGAGCTCAGAGACCTTAAGACTATTTCATTTACAAAGATATAAAGTTTACTGTAACTTGAATCATGATCACAGAGTGGAAGACCTGGTGTTCTATTCTCCATATTCTGAATTTCCTTGATACTGCCTTAAGTTCTTTCTGGTTCTGTTTATTCAAGCCATTTTCTGCAACGTGGATTTTTATCACTTCTAATTGGAACTACAGTGCCAATGCAAACATGTAACATTACACATGCAGTTTTGAACACATTTAAAAAGACTCCATAGCTCAGTTTATATTAGTTCTAAATTAGTCTGAAAGTTATAGTACATCATAAAAAAATGCATAAACACCTTCTGATAATGCTTTAACTGAAGGAGCTGATTTTCCTTTATGGATTAACTGTAAGGCAATAATTCGTCTGGGGTAATCCTGTTTTTACAAATAGGATTTTTTGGTACATTTTCAAGATACTTGTAAGTAAAAAGGTTGAGGTTATCTAAGAAATTTGAAGGAATGAACCCTAATAAAACTAGTGTCAGCTGGATATTTACATTTCTTAAGGTCATTTTGACCTCTCATTAAAGACAATTCGTGCACTTTTAGTTGACAATTTAGGTTGAACAGCTAATTGGGTTTTTGTTGCTGTTTGTTTAATAGCCATACCATAAAATGAAGTAGAATTGATAGCTTGAATGAAGCTAAATATATATTCATCTTCTTAGGGAAATAAAAGCCTTTCAATACAAATCACAGAAATGAGAATGATGACCTGAACTTAGACTACTGATTGATCATTTATAAATATACTGAATCATCTAGCAGTACATATTTGATCCAGATCAGACAATTATATTCCTGTCAAATTAACTGCAGTACATGTTAGGGGGGTTACTCAGCTTCAAACTTTTATGTTAACATTAGTTCAGCTGTATGACAGATGTACCTGATATGAGATAAAACCTGCTCATTCAGAATTAACACACCACAATTTTGACGACATCCAGTTCTTCTCTTTCCTAGAAGATTTTACTAATCTTCTGTCATCTTCTATTTTGGGGTGAATATTTCTCAGTCGCTTCTTTTGATGCTTTTCTACTTTCTATTAGATCAGAGGAAACATGAAACATGTGATAGCCTGATATTAGGGCAAGTATTTGGGACACTAGTGTTTCAATTTTCATACCAGGGAATATTTGAGTATTTAAGATGAAACATCATTTTTAGAAGACAGCGACTGATGCCTTTTATACTTTGATACAGAGTGGTTAGGGCATTCTAATGAGATTTGGGAGATACACATGTATGACAGGTTGCAAGATATAACTTGATTTACATCGGTACTCCCACAAAGTACTATTCCTCTCCTCTTCTCTCCTTTTGTTTCATGTTTTTATATTATTATAATAACTTCCCCAAATTCCTTGCTATTATTAGACATACAGTATGGTCAGTTTATGATTGACCATACAAAGTTAAGGTGTTTGTAGATGACTATAGCCTTCCTATACCCTGAGTTTCCACATAGAAAGTTAATTTGTCCAGGGATACGTTGGAACATTGTGGTACAGCCATGTGTTTAATCAAATTTTTTTGAGTCTCTGTTCAATGTCCAAAGTACAAGCATACCTCGCTCTTTGTAGAATCAAGTATAAACTCCTGCTTCAGAAGTCTGGTAGTATTTGGACATGGAACTTTGGTTTGGCCTGGTAGACTCTTGGAACAAACAGAAAAGTTTGAATCTGAACTTTCCTGTAGGTCACGAGAGTTCGGATTACAAGTTTAGTTTGAGCCCATATCTTGTTAAAAGAGATGGCTTGGTTCCTGAGGGACAGACTTGGCACAAAACAGTATTGGGATCAGAGGATTACAATGAGCCTCCCCATGCTGCTTTCCTCTGCCCCAGCTGAGAGTCTGAACCAATATATTTCAAGTAAAAACTACTGCTAAAACCTAAGTAGGAAGATAATTAGAAAAAAAAAGCCTGATGTCAAAAACTAAAATTTCATTTTAAAGGAGAATATGTTAATTTTAAAATCATTTGATTTTCTCCTTCTGAGTGTGTGAAATGTCCACTAGAACAGCAAATAGATCAAGGGAATTTTTGGCTTTTTAAAATATCTTATTCCTTGAGCCCTACCTCACAGGGGAAAAACAAACAAACAAACAGAACTTTTTCACTTGGTAATTTCTATAATGCCTAACAGTCTTCCTTTTCCCCCAGTTATTTTAGGCTATTATTTTTTCCTAAAGTGTGAACATTCATATGAATTACTGTAAATTCTTTCCATTCCAATAATTTATCTGTACATCACTAATGAAAGCATGAAGAACTCACAGCAGTAAAATCTGATTTCTCGTGAGAAAAAGTTCATTTCAGTACTTGCTTGATATACCCTGCATTTCACTAAATCAAAAACAAGATATAATATTAAATACTAGCACCAACTGCTATATTTTATATTTGTAGTTATTCTCTTAATTTATTTTTAAATGAAGTGGAAAAATGATTAGTTGTCAATAAAGACTCTCTATGTTAAAATTATGCTCGTCCAATCAGTGTACAAATCTTCTATTTGTCTACCTTAGTTAGAGTTTTAGACTAACTTTATTAAAGAAACTATCATAAGAGGACAATGATTCCAAGAAGAGGACCATAATATACCTCAGGTATGTTTAGTACGTTAATCTAGAAAGCATGTTCAATATATAGAATTTAAGAATTAAGGTATGAAATTGACTTGTTTTTAAATGAGACCTTGATTGTAGGTTCTGGAATGACAGTTTCCAGAGGCTACATGGGAGTACATTGGGGTTTTATTCATTTTGGTAGGTCTGTGCATGCATGTGACAAAATGAAAAACCTACAAGAATTCTGGTAGATATTTCATACATCCCTCTCAATCTTCCTTCAGCATTGCTCATGGTTAGTATAAGTGTTTTAGCCATTTCAGTTAAAAGTGAGGTTAAACCTTAACAAAGTTATTGTTGTTACATCAGTTCTCTTGTGTGATACTGCTGCCCTGTAAGAAAAGGTGAACTAGTCTGTGCAATCCTATAGCAATGACAGTGCCATTTTTGTTCTTCGTATCTACATTTAATTGAACACAGTGCAAAATCTTGAATATGGTATTCAGATATTCAACTCTTCCTAGCTCATTAAGGCTAACATGTCAAAAATCAGCTCTTTGTTTGACCTTGTCTTCTTTCAGAAAGTTCTGTTGCAATAAAAGCTAACCTTGAGGACCCAGTGCTTCAGCCATGCTTCAGTCATTAGAGATTAACTTCTGTGGGGTCTGGGGAGGGAATCTTATTAATGTGAAATGAATTGGAGGAGTACAATTTTAGTTTTGTTCATTTTAAACACAGCTGGTTGAGATCATGCAACATTATAATAATTAGAACACAATTCCCCCAGACCCGCTGTTATTGCAACAATTCATTAAGTGGTCCAGGTGTAAAATATGAGGGATTTGATTGCTCATGGGATTGGTAAGAGCATATGGAGTTTTTCACCTCTAAGTTGCTGGTGTGAATCCAGCCTAGGCCAATAGGCAGCAGCTCTTGAGCTGTTACTCTCTAATGACTCTTCTATAGTTCAGGGAATATGGCTAGGTAGTCTCATTCCCAGGTGTGTAACACAAAGTTTGAAGAACATTTCCATGACATTTCTAGCCAAAAGGATGAAAAGTAAAAAATGAAATGCATACGGAGCTTTTTGCTCCTTCGTGGTCCAGCTTTGAGACACAGTGTGGAACTTGTAGAGATGCTGTCTAAACTTACTCTTTCTGTTGCAGAATATGGAAGAGATTATTTTCTAAGTTTTTAATCTACCATCTTTAGCAAATACTGTTTTCAGAGATAGACAAGCTGTATTATATTGAACCATTATTCTTGCTAACTATCTGCCAAGAGGCAGAGAGAAATATTTAAAGACAGAAGACCTTAAGGAAAAGAAAGGCCCAGTCTCTGTTTTTCATTAAGTCTTTGCATTTTTGCTTTTTTTTTGCAAAGGAGTAGGGCAAGGCATGGTAGCAAATTGCCTTCTATTCCAATGATGTGGGAGTGCTTGGTCTTTACCTGGAGGTAAGTGGAGGTTGATGAAGCAATGATAAATGACAGAAAGAAATCTGAGGGCAGCACATGTATAAATACGTTATTAACAGCAGGCAAGACCAATTCCAAACTCATTTTATTTTATGCAAAATATTTACACCTCTCTGGAGAATCCTTGAAAGGTTTTTTTATGTCTAGTCTGCTGATATACTCTTTTTTATTTTCCTAAGTCACCAGGCAGGCACCGTGGTTTGGAGTCCTGCTGCCATCTGATTGGGATTGGGCCATCCTTGCTGCTTTGATGTAACATAAGTTTCTGGGTAGCAGGTGGTCTTTCCTGCTGTTTATAGTGCAGCCTAGGGAGGTCTGTCAGATGTAACAGCTCTTCTTTATCTGCATGGAATTTGGGTAAATCACAATGGAACAGATGGAAAAATAGTCATGTACCACAGTCCCACCTCTTAGCAGCAGCTTGTAAAATTCCACAAACACACTTGACACTGCAAAAGAAAGAAAAAAAAATGCGATGGGTAGGTTTCTCCACTACTGGAGAGTAATTGCTTTGTTTCTACACTACTCCAAATATGAGAATTAGGATAAGACAACAAAATTAGCAAACCGTTTAAATGATCACAGCAGCTCTGTACATCTATTTTACAATTACATTCAAGATTTCAGCAGGTAAACATTGGAAATTTGAAAATTACCCCCTCATCTACTGTGCCAATTCAAAATAAGTGGAAATTTCTTTTCCTTCCTTTTTCTTTTTTTCTCTTTCAATCCCTTTTTTCTTTTCTCCAATTTTTCTGCCTCCTCTCCTCTCCTCTCCTCTCCTCTCCTCTCCTCTCCTCTCC
>PTEX01000006.1:9798177-9891400 GCA_003342815.1 Eudromia elegans
TCCTCTCCTCTCCTCTCCTCTCCTCTCCTCTCCTCTCCTCTCCTCTCCAAGATTTGATACATAGAATTTGACATTTTGTAAAAATATCATTTAGTGAAGCCAAACTAAAACTTTGGTAAGCTTCTTGCCTGCAAAATATTCCCATTCTTTTATAAGCATTTTGATATATATTTATAATAATCTCCCTCATACAAAGTGTTAAGGACCTTTTCATGTTTTTAAAGGTATCAATTACAGATGTGTAATAAGTGTAGCACTTAACACCTACATATTGAAAATAATGAACTAAAAATCCTTTAAGTGAAGAAAGTCCAAGTGAGTAACATTTTTAAAACAAACATTCTTGATGATAATGGGTCAGATTTTCAAGAAGAATATTTTACTTCTGCATACATAAACAGTGATTAGTTTGAATTTTTTTAGCACATTGTGTACTGAATTCTGTTGAATATCTGCCTTTTCTGTGGGTGGTAGATGGGGAAGTGTTTGCTTTTAGAAATATGGCATGACTAGATATGTATATTTATTAAAAACTCATATTTATTTCACTCAGATTTTTCTTCTATTCATTTTAAGTTCTTGTTTTTTTCCATCTGCTTGTGTTAAAACATGTGCTAATAATAATAGTAACAATGATAAAAATATTCAGAAAACTATGTGTGTCCACCTATCAATCTTTATCTAAAATACCATGCTAAAACCCATGAAAATATTAACTAATTAATTCTAGCAATGTTTCTACCTATCTGATACCTTTGGGACAGATGGTTTGGTCCTATAGAAACCTGACTCTGACAGGAATTGCAAAGCCTCTCTTCTTGATCTTGTCTTTCACCTTGGTTTTAACTTTGAAAGGAGTAAATGACAATTCCCTGCCTCACAGGAGATGCAGATACACAGTGTACATTATGATGTGCTCGGATGGTTTTATGTTGAGTAGTATATAAACCTATTTGTGCACTAATATTTGACTGAGTTCCATTCACCTTTAAGTTCATGCATGTCTGCGAAGCTACGGACATTGCTTTGCCTGTCTGCTTTATTTAGCATGTTTACTTAGTTTTGGAGCTGAAATCAGTCCCTTTGTATCAGTAGAGGACAGAACATGGCTAATAAATAGGTCCTGTTTCTCTGGAGCATTATATAAACCCAGTTTGCACAATGTGAATTAGTAACATGGATGGAGATAGTATTAGGTATCCTTACATGATGCTCCATTAGAGTAGGGTAGACGTAGAGGTCCACTGTCATACAGTCTGCATCTTAAATCTACATCTTCCTTTTGATTCTCAAAACAACATAGGATTTTATTAGCTTTTTTTTTGTAATAATGACCGGGAGGACCAAATTTATTTTTGTGCATCTTCCACAATGAGTGTTAATATATGAGTCAATAGACAGCATCATAATGTAAATAATAATTTAGAGACAAAGCTAGCATAGCATTTAATGCTAGTTTGCAGATATACAGCAGGCTCTCGTCGATAGATACACAAATTTTAAAACTGAAGATGCCTGTACTGCCAGGAAACAAAATCTTTTGTCTGCTACTTGCAATGCAAAGTCTTTACTGGGAAGGAAAACCTTCCCGTTCGGCATTCTCTAACCCAGTCAACTGTTTCCATTAATTAAAGGTAGCACAGAAAAAGCTCTGTGTAGTCTAAGTAAAGATGAAAAAAAAAAAAAAAACCCACAGTGAGAAAGAGACGGAGAAACGGAAGTGTCTTAGCAATTTCCACTTCTTTGGAGGGGTACTTAAGTTTGCTTTTTACACTGCCTGCGTCTGCCAAGAAAAGACATGAATAAAGGGGTGCCCCATCAAGCATCCTGTGTGTCAGGATATATTGTACGCTTCCAAGCCATACGCCAATGAAAACATGAACTTCAAAGAAAAGCACAATTGATCAGCAATTGTGGACTAAACTTAACAGATCTTGACTTTTAACTAAGATACACAGCTGCTAAGTGCTGATGCAGCTTTATTTTCCATGAAATCTTTAATTAAATATTGCATTACATACTTAGGATTAGTACATGAGCCTTTGGAGAGTAAATAATAACTTTCAAAGGCAGATAATATTTTTAATTTAAGGCTATCAGTCTGTGATATCCTGCCTTGCAATAATTATTTTTCTTCCCCTGCAGAGCCCAGTTTATGCAATATTACCAGGTTGTTGTTACAACAGGCAGCACCATTCAACATTTAGGAAAAAACTCCACTAGCAGGGTGCCTGAATCACTGTGCAAGTTTGGGAAAGTTGCATTAATTTTTTAACCTGTATTCTGGGAACATTTTAAGTATGGTTTTAGCTTTTCAACTTACATTTAAGTCTTGCTTGTTTTAGTGAGTTACATGTTCAGTGGCGGGACAGCTGCGTGTCAGAAAAGGATGTGGGGGTGTTGGTCGACAGCCAGCTGGACATGAGCCAGCAGTGTGCCCAGGTGGCCGAGAAGACCCGCGGCCTCCTGGCTTGTATCAGGGGCAGGGCAGCCACCAGGACCAGGGCAGTGGTCGTTGCCCTGTACTCAGTGCTGGTGAGGCCCCACCTTGAATGCTGTGTTCAGTTTTGGGCCCCTCGCTACAAGAATGACATTGAGGTGCTGGGGCATGTCCAAAGAAGGGCAATGAAGCTGGGGAAGGGGCTGGAGCACAGACCCTGCGAGGAGCAGCTGAGTGAGCTGGGGTTGTGTAAACTGGAGAAGAGCAGACTCAGGGGAGACCTTGCGCTATCTACAACTACCTGAAAGGAGGTTGTGGTGAGGCAGGGGTCGATCTCTTCTCCAGAAAAAGTATGGATAGGACAAAAGGATGTGGCCTGAAGCTGTGCCAGGGGAGGTTCAGGTTAGACTTTAGGTGGAATTTCTACATAGAAAGAGCAGTCAAGCACTGGAACAGGCTGCCCAGGGAGGTGATGGAGTCACCATCCCTGGCAATACTCAAGAAACGTGCAGATGAGGCACTTAGGGACACGGTGTACCAGCCGTGGTGGTGATGGGTTTACAGTTGGACTCGATGATCTTAAAGGTCTTTCCCAACCATAAGATTCTGTGATTCTGTGCTTGGATTGCTCTCCTGAGCAAGGGTGCTTCTCTATACAAAATCATTCTATTACAGTATTTCCATCTTTTAAATGGCTATGATTATTTTTATTCTGTCAAGCCATTGTGAAATATAATTACTGTTTATAATGTGCTTTGACATCTCAGGGCAAATTTTAAAGTACAATTTTATTCTGCAATTCAAAAGCCAAATGATAATTTTACAGGGAAAAGAACTTGACTATTGTATGCTCACTTTGCAAAAGTAAATTTTGTGATTTGCATAAGCATTGGCATTGTGTTGGGCACAGACACGTTCTGTAACAAATTCTCAAAATTAACTCTGTTTACTTGAATATGGCCTGTTCTTCTATGCTGAAAATAGGTCAGCTTCTTGTTAAGTGATTAGATAAATACCTACCTCTGTGCACCAAAAATCAACCCTTTTTGACCTTTTGACATTTTTTAAATATCTTCTACAGAGCAGAAAGCAGATTCTGTGCTTGACTGAGTGATGAAAGACTTCATAAGATGGATAGAGAGGGCTTTAAAAGGAGCCCTAACACATGCATGTCTTATACATCATAGTCTCTTGTATTTAACCTCATAAATATATTCCACTTCTGAACCTTGTTCTGAATGTCTGCTTTTGAGAAAATAAAAAAGTCAATTAGAATAGCAGCTAGAGCTGAAACAAACAATCATTAGGCATGTACTGCTGCTGCCTGTGCATCCAACTTGAAAATACTGTTGTGTCTGCACGTCAGCATTTTCAGTGTGATGTCTAATGACTTTTTTTTTTTTTTTTCCGGTTTCAGGGCCTCTAAAATATTGCTGAAAGCTGAAATCTTTCTTTTGCTTGAACTGCTAATTAGTTTTGTGTATATGAGGGTTTTGAAGTACCGTCTGCTTAAATCATGTCTGAGATTAGATCTGCCTGGAAGTGCTCTGCCCTCAAAAATAAGTAAATATAAGCAGCATCCTAACAAATACAAGGTTCAAACTCTATGTCCATACAGGTTTTATGGCTAAAGTTAATACACATATCTTTTGCCCAACAACTGTTGATTTCCTCACTCTTCTTGCTTTATTTGTGCTTCCTTTGATTAAATCACTCACCCAGACTCCAAAAGCATCAGTTCTGGCCAAGAAATAATGAAAACAACAGGCAATGCCAGAGCTCCCCATCTCCCTGGCTCTTTTGCTGACAGAGAAGGGTTTATACAAATCTTGCACAGCTTTTGACACCTGATATCTGAATTTGGTGCCTAAACTAGGGAGGCAAAACATACCCCGTAATGATAAAACTTTTATTTTCATCTTCCTTAGATTTCATAGACATTGTCTTATTAGGAATTAAGTCTGTCAGAAAAAAACAAAGTCTGTGGAAAGAAATTTTTATTGGCACTGTGTTATGTTACGGTACTTTTATTAGATGGTGACATTCCTGAGACAGCACCTGCTGCGTGGATTTGGGCTGTTAGCCAGAAAAGAAATAAAAAAGAAATGTGTGGTTCAAATCCGAGTGGCAATGGGCTTGCATTACTGTAACAAATACCCACATGCCTGAACAGTTGGAAAGTTAGAGTGAATCATAGTTATAAGCATTGGGAATAAATATATGTATAAGTGGCATTGTTATCACCATAGCTTGCAGAGCAACAAAGATATAAAATGTCTCTTCTGCATCTGTTCTCCTGTCCCCTGCGAATGTGACTATTGAATGATATTTTCAGCCCAATGTGGATGGAAACGGAGGACTTTTTCTTTCCATCATCTGTGAAGTTGTTAGCTCTCTCTGGCCTATTCTACTGCAAAAGCAACAGAATCTGTAATGAGAAAAAAATCAAATTCTGCTTTTCCTTATATCCCTGTAAATCTGGAGTGGCTCTAGATTTACTGCTGTATGAATGTAGCTGAAGGCAGAATTATATCTAGAAATATTTGTGGGTTTCCAGGGCTTCTCAAAGAATAACTGTTCTCCATGTGTTAAAATTCACTCCCCAAAGCCAAAGGAGCTCACGAATCCAAAGCAAATGTACTCTTCAGGCATGATTTAAAAGATCATTTCTAATTTGTCAGTTCTGCATTTGATATGCTGGAAGGGAGATCTGGATATACGATCAAATCTAAAAAGCAAACCATAAAATAAATAACCTGAGGAAAACAAGCAGATACTAAACTAGAAGACTGTAAGACCTTTTTGTTCTTCAAATATGGAAGTAGAATTTCTTTCTGAATTTATATTACTTTTTTTCCTGCAAATATGGGACAAATGAATTAATTTTCATTGATCACATATAAATTATTTTAGAAAGAAAGAACGTCAGACTCATCTTGTCTCATAAGCAAGGGAAAAGCTTCTACTAAGGCCTAGCACCAGGACTGTCACTGAACAGGCCGGTAAGTTGTGTTCCATCAGTTTCTGGCATTCATCAGCTTCTCAGAAGAGCAGTATTTTGCCCTTTGAGACATCTGTCTGTTCAAATTCAAGGGTGTTGATTTTGTGGGATTAGGCCAGATGACCATAACCTGCTGGAAGGCAAGTGCAAGTAATTCCCCAGCTCTTTAATGGGAACCGAGACTGCTGGATTTGGGTATGGATCAGTTCTGCATGAGATAGTCACTCTCCTCTGCTGAGTATCAGACTAAAGCAGAAATTCCTTGCTTTGAACGACAGTACTTAAAGCTATATTGCTGCTACAATAAAGCAGCTACTTAAATGTTCGTGGAATATTCTTAATACCCAGAAAATGCCTACACTGAGAATACTCATCATGATGAGAACTCATTTAGAGGCCCTTGCCTCAGTTCATAGGATGTGACAAAATCCTGCTTCATGAGAGGTATTATGAGGCAAAAGTATAGTAAAGCATAATTTTATTTAATGTTTGCTAGAAAAATCTTGTGTAAGTTTTTGTCAGTACATTAGGAAAGAGGACAATTTTGCCATTGCTAGAAAAGTATATTTACCTGAGACCCTGTTCCAAACTGTGGGCAGTATAGCAGTGTAGGAATATTTAAAGGGAACACTAATGAAAGGTTTTTTAATTGTGCTGTCTTTTTAGTCCTGCTCTTAAGAAGTCATAATAAGGTTAAAGTAAAAGAGTGCTTTCTTTAGCTTAAAAGTTGACTGCATCTCTTCTGATCAAATGATACACAATCCTACACATCTTCCCTCATGGAACTATTTACATATACTGTTTTATATATGCAGATCAATCCTTTAGCTATATGATATGAAAAGGATGAAAAGAAGTAGAAGTAATACTCTCATTATATTTGGCATATTGTTTAAACATCTTTCTAGTATCAGTCCAAAAGGATTTCTTCTGAAACTGGATTGTATATTGAGGACCTTAAGCCCTCAGATTTCTTCCTAGACAGAAATGATTCTGACTTGTGTCAGCACTGTTGAACTGCGGTAATTTAGACAACTAAAATGTGATTTTTTTTTTTTTATGCTCATGAGCTCCTCTTTGTCAAAATATAGAGGATATTATTACAATTTCAGTTGTATTCAGCTGGGGAAATACTTTTTTTTTTTCTGTTTATGAATGTTCACAAGTGCTAGCTTTGTGCAGCTTTTCTTAAGATATTGCAGGCTTTTGAGAAAGAGGAATAGCTGTCTTCCTCTTCTATTACTTTATACTTTAAATTTTGGAGAAAAGACTGCCTCTTTGCTCTGTGGCTGAACTGTACCGGTCCACCAGAGTGGACAATTTTGTCCACTCTGAAACTGGAACTTAGGTTCTTTCAGATGTAAGAGTAGTGAGAACCTTCCTGAGTGAGAGCCAGGCAGCTTGTTTGACTTGTTCTTCTCACATGGGATACCCACACAAGAAGCTTTCAGTGTATGTCTTGGAGAAGACGTGCAGGCACATTGCCAGTCGATGATGAGCAACCCTAAACACAGCAGCTCTCTGAACTTGGGGGCCCATCGTTCATGTCTGGGCACAGCAGGGAAAGCTCCTCCAAGCATGTAGGTGGCTGTAGTTTCACAAGAAACTCCCCAGCTTTGCCAGCTGGGCTCTGATGAGTTACCTGAGGTTGATATATACCTCAATGTCTCCAGACTTCTAGCTTAGATTTTTCTGAAGGATTTCCAGTAGTTTCCGGGAAGCATGACCATATGGATGATGCACTCCCTGTGCTCACTCAACTTCCTGTATCTCAGTTTGCCCTTTTGGAAAGGAGAGTTACTGAATATCATGATTTGGTATTTATATAATCCCTGAATATTATGACATGCTGCTGGGCCACGCTACCACTCAGAGTAGTCTTAATGGTATCTCTACCCAGGCATGCGATGGTTACTTTAAAAATATATGCAAGAACATAAATATTCAGAAGAGTCAGATAGCACTGATGGGAATAATTGTCCCTGTTTTTCTTCAAGTTACACCAACCTTCTAGTTCTTTCTAGGTATACGTCAGCTTTTTGTCCTAGCTGCATTATCCCTACTGTTACTATTCAACACATCTGTAATTTTAATAGTTTTGAGAAAAGCTTGAACAGGTGCTGCATTAGATTTGCTACTGATTTTAAAACATGCAGTCCTGAAAGAAAGCTGTGCTGAGCCGCCACAGGAACGGCCTTTCTTCTTGCCACACTCCTGTTTGTATGAGTTCCCTTTTTAACCAAAGTACTTTGCCCACCCCCCAGCGTTGCCTGCTGTATTTGAAGAGTTGAGTTTTCATTCAGGTTTCTTTCTGTCTCTTTTTTCTTCCCAGACTGAGCTGTTCTGTCTGACCCCTGTATACAGAGGTATTTTCATTGCTATAGACCACCTGTCCTGAAGCCTTTACATTCGCTTGCCCTTTCTACCTGTGGTGCAAGCTGGAGGCAGCAATGTGTTGCTAATTGGGCAGAAGGGACTGTGGCACTGAGAACCTCAGAAGCATGCGCTTCTTTGTAAGGAACATATCCACTGTAAATACAGATTTTTTTCTTTGACACATTCCCAGTCCTTATGCTGTTCATTGCTGCAAATTGTTAGCATTAGAAGACTGGAAGGAAAATAAAGTTCAGAAATATTGCATTCATCATCTCTCTCTGCTTTTTGAATGTTATCTCTTGTTCTGGCTTTAAAACAAATTCTACAGGGTAGTGTTAAGTAGAAAGGTTATAGATCTCAGGGTAGCATTTTGTAAGTAATTTAAAGGGTGCTGATTGCTTGATTGTCATTGAAGGGTAGAAAGTCTATAAAGGAGGTTGCAGAGGCGAAGTTGCAGTGACACTTGGAGAGGATAAGCTTTTTAGGGCAGAAAATGCAGTCCTTCTTGTAGGTGGAAGTTCACAGTGCAGTGGAGAGAGGCTGGTAAGTGCCGTGCTTGGACAAGGTGCAGGAGGAGTAAGGGTTAATTTCCACCTGTTACTGAAGTACTGAGGCACAAAAAAAGAGTCCCAGGAGATGCATAAAGAAATCACAACAGTACAATAGGCAGATTATACAGATATATAATCTCATATGCATCAGGTTTTCTGCAGAGGATCAAAATGGGCCTCATCCCAGTGCTTGGGTATGAAATTTCTGAGACTGGAAGGCTCTTTGAAGGTAATCCTCCTTCAATGAACATAACCTTAAACTGACAATTATGCAGGTGGAGGTGGGATGGAAAGGGAAGGGGAAGGTTGTTTTTGTGTCTATAGTTTGTGGATATGCCTTTCTATAGAGTCTTGGTAAGAACTCGGTTGTCTTCCTTAAGCACCAAATTCTTACAGCGTTTTTAGGAATTGCCCAGAACTTTTATAAGCATGTGAAAAAAAAGGATCATGCTAATCCTTGCTCTATATGTTATCTCCTGTCCCCTTGCAATAAACCTTTTCTTCTATGAAAAGAGTTTTAAAATGCAAGATTAAAAAGAGGATTTATTTTTTTCTTAAATACACCAGGTGAAAAAACATTTCTGTTTCCCATTTTAATTACAAGATGAGGCTTGAGACGGAATGCTGGATGTTAGTCCAGACACTCATTTGTTCTGATTTAAGTCAAGAATTCAATTTATATTAATGAAAATACAGCATAGTAATAGGAGACCAAATGCAGCCTACACACTAAGCTGTGTATGTCACCTTATTTCTTTGATTTCTCCCCTGCCCCTCTTCAAGCAAATGCAGCGGGAGCTGAGGAGAACGTATCCCAACAGCCATTATCATTCTCTGTTCATCTCCAGTGATCTGTTGCAAAACACATGTTCCATCCTTGAAGGCGTATGCTGAGTATTAGTGATAATAGTTGCAGCATGTTGATCCTAGCCTTATGCATACTCATTTGACACAGTAGATCACTGAATGGCATCTATATTCACAAAAATGTTCTGTGTGTCTTTCCTTTTTCCACTTTTACACTCATTTAGCCCTTAGTCTAAGTGAGCAGTAGAGTTTGTATTTGCATTGTAATGGATTTTCATACTGTTCAAGGATGCGGTTAATACTCTATGTAAGATAAATGCACAGAGTGCCACCAGGACAACTGTCTGGATTCCTTTTGTGCCGGCAGAATATCTGCAGATGAATTGTGTTTCCTCTGGTCATTGTAATTTGTCTTTGGAATATTTTATGAATCAATAGTTACTACTCAAATATGTCCCTTCTGCTCTTGAATTAGTATTTGAGCACATTGATTTAAATGTATGTTTTTATGCTGCGGATGAGCACAGAGCAGGCCAAGAAATAGGCTAAGTTGTATCTTGTGAGTTGGGCAGTAGTATCAGCATAGGCAAGAGCTGAATGGTGCCAATCACCTTTCCTTCCAGCACAGACTGTGGTGTGTCCCTGGCCCTGACGCCTACTCTAGAGCTGAAAAGAGGCACACAGGAAAGAGTACTCACAGAATACAAGAGGGTTTTGTTTGTTTTTTTTCTTTCTTTCTTTTTTTAATTAAAGATTAAATCAGAGTTTTCTTTTTTTTTTTTTCTTCCCCATTACTTCTTACCTTTATGGGAATCAAATATTTCATCATATTATGTGAATTTAAAAGAAAAACATGAGATTTAGAGCTAAATTGTTATAATGACTTCATATATATATATATTTATGTATGTATGTATATTTATATAACGTCTGGAGCTTTCTTTATGCTTTCAAAGTTTACAGCTATCTTCTGCTCATCTCAGTATTGCACCTTCCTGTCAAAGGAAAAATTGGAACAAAAAAAGCTGGGCTTCTAGCTTGGTTTTTGCAAATAATATTCTCACGTACATTAAATTCCACTGGCCTAAGATGTGTTTCTGGTTGCCATCTGTGTTTGAATAGAATAGTAACTAAAACAAGTCTTGCATTAACTTGAATGTATCACACAAAAATATCACTTGTATGAGGAGGGAGGCAGGCTCTTTTGTAAAGTCCTGTATATCACACTGTGATACTTTTATTTTTAGTATCAAACATATTCTTCTATTAATACATTTGAAGTAAGTGAATTAGGAAATACTAAGTAGGAGTATTGTGACTTCAACACAGCTGCTCTGTTTTCTATTTGATGGATACGCTTTAGATACAAATGTCTATAAATAGTGTGCAATAGTTGTAGTTAAAGGGAGTTTTACATGGGTCCCATAAACTTTTCCAGACTAAGAGAGATTTTAACCGCATCGCTCACTTAAGCTTGGGTTTTCTCAGTTGCAACTGTGATGCTCACAGTAGCTTGTTTTCTCCCTTTTTTTTTTCTTTTTTCTCATTAGAAGGCCGTTCACATCCCTCTCCTCCCTGTCACACAACAAAGGCATCTTTGTACATGTTTAAGTTTTAGACAGCCTGTATTTGCAGGATGTAATTCTGCCATGATAACTGTCTTGATATCTAATGACTTAATTAGGTAATCATGTAATTGTAGTGAGTAAAGAAGTTGTGCAAGGTGAAATAAATCATTGAAATTCATTTTGCTTGGAGAGGAAAGGGTAACTTTTGCATCTCCTAAGCTTAGCTTATCAGCCCCCCTAATTAGACCTTGCCTTTGAGTAATCCTGTCTTAAAGTGGACGTGGACTGGCTAGCTGGGTACATTTTTGCTTGCTGACCCCTTATGTGATGCTATAACCTAAAACATTCTCCTTCACTGCCTGGGAAAAGCAGAATATTACATTGCCTCCCTTGACTGTTTTTTTTTGTTGTTGTTGTTTGTCAAGAAAAATCTATTAAGACCTGAGCTAATATGGCCTATGTGTTAATTTGAGAGTGGGTGAGTATGGCTTTCCGTTTTCAGTCCCATTTTCCATATCAGAGGAGCCAGCTTCTAAAATCCTTGCTGAGTCTTTCGTTATTCAGCAGTCCCATTTGAACCAGCCAGTTTTGCCAGAGGAGGAATTTCTAATTTGGCCCATGCCAAACACAAGATATTCCAAACAATTGCTTTGCCCAAAATTTTTATTAGGTATGACATTACCAAGCGTGTTATCTGATAGTAAAATAATTTATTATTTAAGATTACTCAGTAGGTTCATTATTGTTGTTACATTAAGCATATGATTCTTGATTGCTGAGAGATTTTTAGTCTAATCACCTGGTATATCTTTTAGAACATCTACTTTATCATTAAAATGATCAGAAGGAAAAAATGATGTGGGACCTGCTTGAAGGAGTTTTGAGTACATGTTTTCCATGCTATCTGACATATCAGTTGTTTAATAAGCATTAATGCCAGAGTGATTGCCTGTACTTCACCATGGGACTAGAGGGATGATCACATCTTTGAATCTTCTCCATGCTACAAATGTCAGGGATGAAAAAAATTAATGATGAAACTTTCAAAGCTCTTCTCCACCATTTTTCTTACTTTTCTTTATCTGGCCTAGTGCAACCCAAATTTTAAAGTCTGCCTGGCAAAACTGGGCTCCTCCCAGTAGTGTCCTGATTTCAGAAATGCAGCTAATTATGTCACAAACTTTTCTATCCTCAAAGTGACAGCCTTGTTTTATATTGTGGCCAGGTTAGTGCTTCTTTCCCAAAGTTACAAAGATTCTGCACACCCACATGAACTAGGTTGCTAGTAGTTGGTACAACATATAGCCTACAACATTTAGCCTACTGAGTACAGTCGGTCTGTGAAACCTGTCTGGAAAAATGAATCAGTTTTCAGATGTTTGCTCAGTGCTCATATCTGCTACCTCGCCCGTGTTGCTGTCTGCACTGGCTGCCAGGTAATCATGCTCTATGTCATATAATCTGGCCTGAACTTCTTGTTTGTTTTCTTTTGGGAGTTAGGTTCAGGTTCCTTTTGGTCCCGTCCAACAACAGCAGTATGTTAATAAGGAAAGGGACTTTTCCTGGAGCTATTATTAGCAAAGGATAGAATTCAGGAAATACATTAACATATTCAGAAAGAAAATGATGTTTGCTGTTACAGATGTGGATTTGCTGGCTCTACACAAAGGAGCTGGTTTTCAAAGGCTCCTAGGGTCATATTTCCGTGTTCCCATTAGCCACATTTGAGAGCAGCTTTTCAAAAGCACCAGCTATCCTCAAAAAGAACCTTTAAGAAAATCTGGCCTTAGTTATGAAATGTTCATTGGTTCTGACTGGTCCCGAAAGCAGGTGGTAGCTATACACACCTTTGTGTGAGTTTAATGAAAATGGATTAGCCCTAGCAGAGAAAACCAATGGCTCTGCGCTTCGATTTTAGGTTAGAAGCTATTGGTATTTTAACACAAACCAAACCCCGAGCTGTCTCAAAACCACTGAGATCAAGAAAATTGAAAGTGATACCAGAGAAATCAGAGAAAATAATGATTCAGAATATTTTAAACATACAGATTTAAAGCTATGCTTTACAAAGTCAGTGGGGATCCTTGTGGCTTCCTTACCATTCTGCTACATACAGTGAAGGCGCTAGATTGTGGTAGCTTCTTACATAGGAGCCCAGGTTCATCATTTCCCAAACACTTTTGCAAAGCTGATGGTAGCATATCCTGTCTTTTTCACATGGCTGTGATGGCTGTAACAATATATTAGGTTCTGCCAGTTCATCCTTGTTTATGAATGGTCACCTCCTCAGAGAAGGAATACCCTCATATCACTCCTCACGTGAAATTACAGCTGAGAGTAGAAAACAAGCTGGGCACTCACTAAATACAGAGAGGTGTGTGAGAACTGAAGGGAACAGTTCATACATTTGCCGTTGGATTTTAATCTAAAGGGTCTGAGGTGTAGTTTACCAAAACTAAAAAAAGTGTGCTGAAAGGAAGCAGGCGTGACAGTGCAACGCTGTCCTCCAGAGAGCATGCGATGGAGCCACATGTGGCGTGTGGCATGGTCACTGCCGCGCACTCCTCCTCCTCCTCCTCCTCCTCTTCCTCCCCCCTTTCAGATGGGATGGAATCCTCTCCCAGGTGGCAATCTTCTCACTGTTTTTTGGTGAGATGTGGATCAGGCAGACAGTGGGAGAGGATTTTCACCAGTTTTTCACCAAGCTGAATTAATGTTGGTCTGTTTTAGGCACCAGCTCATTGCAGTAGACACCCTTTAACCCCTGTTTCAAAAAAAGAATGGATACCCAGATTTGAAACTGTGGGATTTTTTTAGAAGTTTAATTTGAATCTCAAATTGCTGAAGTTATTTCTGATATTCTCCAAATACGGTAGAATTCCTACATATATATTCCTATATTGATTCCTATTAATTTGTATATAATTCTGTCTTTTTCGTTTTGGTTTTGTTCTAATATTATATTACCAGGAGAAATTTGATTTGGCTCAAGGTTTATTAGGAAGGCTATTTATTTATTTATTTTCCTTCTGGACAGTTCAGGTTCAGTTGAATGATTTCACCTAAAATTAAATTAATTTTCTAAGCCCTATCTGACCTTTCCTTTTATCAGATGCAACCAGGCTCATTCTGACAACTGGTGTTCCCTTACCCTGTCATGTATTGCTTAAGGCCAATTGCAGTGAAAAATGAAAGCTGGTACAATGACTTAGGCTGTATCCTCAATAAACTATAGCAAGAGAGATTATGACATGTGGATGGATGGATCCACAGGTGTCAAAAATCAAGTACCTAGTTTTGAAAGGACTTTACTCTTTCAGTGTTTTCTGGAAGATTTAGTATTGTTCAGAAAGGAGCCACTGTTATTTTCAAACAGTAAGAAAGGACATTTCAGACTACAATGTCTGATTGTGTGTTTTTATTATTATTACTGCATTGATAGTTACTTGATTTTTGTTACAAAGTTGTGGCTCTTCTTACATCATTAAAACTATAGTAAAACAAAACTATGCAGTCAGAACACATCCGTGCTCGTGGGTAGTACTAATAAGCAATGGCAGCCAGTCTGAGGCCTTGTGTTATCTTAGAGATGTTTTAGAAATTTTACTGAAATTATTTTTTTCAATTAAAGATAAGGAATTCCATAATAGATGTTGGATTGAACTCCTTTACTTACCGTTAGACATTTGACTTTGTCTTTGCAGTAAATCAAATGCCTAATTTTACACACGAAGCATTCCAAAGAAATCAAAAGAACTACTCGTGTGTAATGATGCATATTGCTTAAATCTTTTCAGGATTAAGGTTCAGACTTTAATTCTGAGCTTAGCCTTTTTCATGTTAGTATACAATAGACCTAATCCAACTTTTTTTTTTCCCTATTCATGTTAGCTGGCAACAAGAGTTGATAAAAATATATATAGATATTTGCAGAAGAACTGAGTATTTTTAAATTTCAGTGTGGTGATTTAAAGGTGCTTTTCGTTTTGTTTTGTTTTCTCTTTCATAAAGTAACTGCAAGTGTTCATTGCAAAGTTTTAATAAGGAAAATAATAACAAAAATCTACTTATTTCTGCTACCTTTTATATTCACAGTTATTCAGAAAATTATTTTCCTTTTAAGCCCTTCTTGCACGTACAGTCTGACAGACAGTTAGACAGATGGACAAACAGAATTGGCAGATAGATATCACAGTTTATTTTCCCAGTGAAAAAGTCGATTACATGGGGAAAGCTGGCTACTACAAACACGAGGGATGGAAGAAAACAGATGGTATGCATTCCAATGCCTGGTGGCTGTTTGAGCATTAAATATTTGTCTGAAGCAGTTCCCTCTAAGTAAGGAATCTGTATCTTTGAACACTGAAGACCCAGTGAGTGTTTGGAGAAATAATGATGGAAGGATGAATTTTAGAGCTTGTTCTGTCATTTAAAGAATTTTAAAGTGTTCTTTATATGTTTAACCAGTAAACTATAATGGCAATGTCTTTGTCTAAAAGGAGTATCACAGGAAGGAAAGAATGAGTTCTTTAAAATGAAAATAGAAAAAGATGAAATGACCAATTAGCTGTGCAAAATCTGTTTCAAAATGGTTTATCCTCCATGAAGACATTTTGTAGCAGTCATTTTTAAGAAGCTCTCCATTCCTGTTGACTTGATAGCAACATAAGTGTGTGGGTCTGCTGACGGATGGCAGTGTAAGCTCCTAAGTTTATATTCCTGCTATCCCAATAGCAGAATCAATGACATTATACAAACCTGCCTCACACCCATCACCTGCAGTTACAATGAGTTGCTGTTCGTTGCATACGTGGTTGTTGTTTTTAAGTCACTGAGGATTAGGAAAGAGAGAAAAATGTACCACAGTCCAAGCCCATGAAGGAGAATGTGTGTTAGAGTCACATACACTGTATATTTATTTACTTATGATGAGCCCCAGCCACGAGCCATCAGCTTACAGTTTCTCTTACAATCACCCTCATTGGCTATTCATGAGCAGGTCATGAATAGCAGGATTATATCACTTTGTTTTTGCTTCCTAAATAGGAGCTATTAAAGAGTCACTTTTCAGATTGGTATTATTAACTGTTTGTTGGGCTATATTTTATGAATAGTACTTTCAGAGCTGGAGTACAGCATGCCGAATTGTAAATGGTTTGAGAAATAATATGAACATCAAATTATTTGTAAGACAGGAAGTAATTGGTATACTTTGGCAAGTGTAGTTTGAATAAAAGAGCTGAATACCAGTCTAGCCTAGGGACCAGAGCAACTCAGATTGTTATTCAGAAGAGGCCTACATCTCTCATGTTCAAGTTGCCCGTATTGCTGCTCAGGTCAGTGGATTTTTAAGGCTGAAAAAGGGTATTTATATTTTAACCTTATGACTAGCAGAATATAAGACAATGAGCTTCACCAGCTTACCCAGAATTAAGGTCTTAATTTCTATATGATTTAAAAAGACACCCAGACGTGTTGCAGCTTTATTGTAAATGTTCAAACTACATTACATCATCTCATAAGAAATCTACTGCATCTGTAGTTAAGATGTCCCAAAGCTTCAGTGCATTTTCCATTTATTTAACATATTCCATGATCCTAGGCTGAATTTGTATAGCCTGTTGGCTACACTATTTGGAATATTTTAGGTGACCAAGAGCTAAGTACAAGTGGAAGAACTTAAAGAAAACAAGGTAACAAATCCTCCGCCATTGGAAAACTGAAATGATTTCTTGCCAGTAAGCAACAAACTTTGGGTTCTTTTGATCTTGCTTCAGAGTCTCCTTTCTAGGTATGTTTAGTCTGAGTTGTAACAGGCTGAATAAAAGACTTCTTTGACATCTCCGTTGTTGAGGCTAACATTCCACTCAAAAAAAATGACGTCAATGAGGATAAAATTGTGGTAGAATAATCTAGGAATAATCAGATAAATTTTGAAAGGTTTTTAAACCAAAATAGTGTTTCCATTTTTTTTACTGTTTATATATGTATATGTATATAAAATATGAAAGATGTGTGAAGATAGACTCAAAAAGAAATTTTAAAACGATTTTTTTCTTTATTATATATTACAAGAATTATTTATCATCTACCTTCTCTACAATTTTAGATAGTAAACAATTTTTAAAACTACAGAATCTCCCTTTATATGGAAGATCAGGTGGATCAGGTGTTAGCCACACTATAATCATACCATTCCTTTCTTCTTAAAAGGCAAAACCTATAATTACAGGGAACAAAAGGGATAATTGTTCCGTGAAATGTAAGAAAAAAGTTCAGTGGGGAGTGGCAGACTTTTGTAGATCATTGAAGAAAAGGGTTAATATTTAATGAAATACTTAATTTTAATTAAACAAGAAAACAGCATGAACGTTACAATAAATATTACCTCAATCAGCTATTTTCAAGATTACATCCAAAAAGGTCTAACACAATAAATAGCATGACTGTTAATATATCCATCCCAAAAGGCTGAAGGGCAAAAGGAAACATGTTAGGATTTGACTAAAAGTGTTATTTTCATGACAGTTAATAGTGTTTCTGACAAGAAATTTCAGCTCTTCAGCTGCTCCCTCTCTTGTTTTACACAGTGTCTTTTTAAGTGATGAATATAATTGAGCTTCACCTGACATTAAGAGATCAAAAATTTTTTTTCTTCTGTATTAAAATAAATTTGGAATGTTCATAGCAAAATGTACCTGTGGAAATTATTAATACAATTGAAATATGTGGAATGAGTGCAAGAGCAAGTTATCTTTCTAGGTATGAACATGGGAGAATTTGCATTTGATCATCCACTAAGGATCATAGCATAATTCAGTCAGGAAGGGACCTCAGGAGCACCTCTTGCTCAAAAAGCAGGTGTGACGTCAGGGCTCTGTCCACTCTGATCATAAAGACTTCCAAAGATGGAAACAGGGCAACCTGTTCCAATACATGACCAACCTGGTGGGGAAGATTTTCCGCTTAGAGCATCTTGTTTGAACTTACACTACTGTGTTTCATTCTGCCATTACGTGACTGTGTGAAAAGCTTGACTTCTTTGTGCTCGCTGTGTAGGTGTTGGATCCCTTGAAGCCAGCTCTTCTCCAGGCTGAAAAAGCCCCGTTCTAACAGCCTTTCTGCACATGGAGTTCTGTAGCCCTTAACTGTCTTGGTGGCTTCCACTGAACTTGCTTATTTTATTGTCATCTCTCTCTATCTCTGTTTTAGTTTATCATCGTCCCAACTCAAAACTGACTGCTAGATTCTTGACATTGCTCTTCTCAGAACCGTGAAGTATAGCTGGGCATAAGAACAGTGTCATAGATATTCTGCTGTAATGTAAATTTATCTTTAATTTGAAAGAATCTCCATGTTTGGAAAAAAAAAAATCATTTCCATCATCCTCACGTTGTGGTGGAGTGCAGGCAAAGGAGGTTCTTGAAGGAGTATTACAAGTATGTGTGGTCAGACGGACTGCTAGAACAGGAAAGCACATCTCCACAGGAGATAGACACACAAACCCTCAAGAATGAGGATAGCTATTCCTTCTCCATAAGAAGCCATTCCAGAAAAGAAGTTTAGATAACAATGCTGCCTTTTCCAACCCAGCTGGCAGCCTAAGCAAGATTGCAGACAGGATGGTTAGCACAGCATGATCAATAGAAAAATGATACACAAGCCCAGGATATATATTTTTTTTTAATGACACAGTTCAAAAGATGCTGGTTTCTCTTTAAAACAGTGGTGGGAAGGTTGCAGATTTCTTCTTTGAACTTTTTCTCATTCTCTGATTTTCTCAGAAGACAGCACAGTGGATATAAAAACACCTCTCTGCCTTATAGAAATATATTCACAGGACCAATATATCCATTTTTCAAAACATTACAGTTTGTGCTGATATTTTCAGTATTGGAGGTACAGTGACAAATTACGTTATGTTGTTTTCTAAAAACGAAACCTGAGTGGGAGGGAAAAAAAAAAAGCCCCTAGAATGGAGTATTTAATCAGTGCAAATATGCTGTTATCTATTTCATCTTTGCACATTGAAAAATAAATTCAACGTTCATTCCAATATATTTAACTCGTTGAAACACATAATAGAATGTGTTTTCCCAAGTACCTTTATTTCACAGATTCATATACAGATATGTATTGCCACATTGTGCTGAAGTTAGAGCAATGGCAGAGTAATTTAGCAATTGTTCTAAAGAGATGGAAACAGTGCCAGAGGATATTCTTTCCAGGATTTGGTTGTGCAATTTTCTATTAGCATCTGCAGTTTGCATTTGTGAAATTGTTAAGGACATATGATACATCTAAAAGACAAATGGTTAGTAATTTCTCCACATACTGCCATCAGAATCACAAAAGAAAATCTGTCTATAGGAAATTAAAAAGGTGTCATATAGCCAAACAACTCAGAAAATATATTTGCACATTTCAAAATCCAAAGATCAATAGAAATGTTAGGTGACAAGCCTTTTTTCTTTCTATTTTCTGTTTTTAATTTTCCCTGAGATTTGGTTGCAGATCATGATCAGCAAAGACGCCATTTGAATGTGATTCATGGTACCTGTACTTGAACCAACTGGACTTGAAGTCTAGTTTTTCATTTCCGTTCTAGAAACAACTGTCACTTGCACAGGAGAAAAGTCACCTCCCTCACACAAACATAACATCTGTACCCACAGAGCTGTAAATCCAAACACAGCTATCACTGCTGACAAAGAAAGGACCCAGTTTTCTATTACTGAGTAGGTTGAAGCATAAAGTTTGTTTTCTGACAACAACTAGGAACAACCGACAGCGCCCAGGTTTCCTCATACCTGTGCTGTGTGTCAGGCACCGCTTAATTTTCCTCGTTCAAAAGGGTTTCCAGCCTTGTGGAATTCATGGAAATGTACCTGTCCTTTCAGCCAATGTTGGCCTGTTCCTTGTAAATTGATACCTCTGTTTTATTGGCCTTAGTGCACCAGTCTTAGTCTTTTGTGGTGAAGTTTTTCCTTCCCGCCCTCATGTAATGAATAGACTCATTGTTGAAAATGTGGTGGTTAAACTTTTATAAATCTTGGCAGTCGGCAGCGATGCAGAAACATGTTGGCCAGCTAGAAGGGAGGATCCTTTTCATGTGGCATAAGAACACAAACAGTTTTTCTGAGTTTCTGTTTGGATGCCAGGCTGAAAACAGAATATACCCGTCCCCATCATTTTGCTGGCTGTGACTTCGGGCTCTCCGGGTGCATACCCGGGAGGCTGATTGCTGAGCAGGTTTGACATGATCTCAAGGGAAGAGAAGGGGGAAGTCATTTAAAAGAACTAGTGTGTGTGAATGGCAAAGGGCATTTCTTTTGACTAAAAGGGCTAATTGTTGATTAGAAAAATGGATGTGAGAATTAAGGACACCTGAACCAATAAAGTTCAATATTTGCATTTCTGGAGAGGAGAGAACAACTATAAAATCATTCAAGTAAGTGATTTTTTTTTTAATGAAAGTTGAGAGAATCTAAGGAGAAAAAAAAAAAAAAAAGCTGTGAGTAATCCTTTTCTAATACGCTTCAGTTTCACCAGCTAAAAGAGAAAATGGAGAACCTGTGAATAAGAAGAAGTATTTTTAATGTGGTCATTTTGTTTGTTTTACACAGCCTTTCACTTTCTCTCTTTTCTCTTACTACTCTCATCCCTAAGATAAATCTACTAATCATAATATTATCTTGTTTTACAAGAATATCATATCCTCAACAGGGTAGGATATTTAAACACATTATTTTTAAGGCATGTTACATTTTATAATGTAATATGCTATCTGTGAAATATAGCCATGACTGCATGGAACTTGGCAACTTTTTAGCAGCGTTAGGCAGCTTTAGACAATAGTGGAGGACAAGAAAGGCTCCATTATGCGAGAGCATCTCCCAGATCATTCTGAGGACCTTCAGATACAGGAAGTGTGATATGCACTCTGCTTTTTTCAGTTTTGAGAAGTTTCTTTTAATAGGTGTCGTACAAACTTTGTGTTTTTTGCTGCTCTGACACAGTTCGGTTTCCTTCATTCTTCTCCCACACACTTGTGGCATACTTTGCTTACTGTTAAAGTTTCCTGTGACATGAAGAAGCCAGTGTTTTCTCCAGCTATTTGATAGGAATAGAAAGGAATAGGATAGTTCTGGGCAGCTGATGTCAGAGGTGATTTCTGCATTCTCCCAGATGAGGGCTGGTACAGGACACCACTATCATTATTACCAAATTGTATCCATACTTTTTGGATCTCTTTGACTGCTCATGTTCGCTGAAGGCTGCTTGTTTTGTAATGCTGAAGAGCTCCTGGTCTGACATTTCATAATGATTTTGTCTACACTGAAATTAAAGAGAAGAAGCTGCAGAAAAATCAATCCCCAGATTGTGTGAATGACAGCCTTATTTTAAAGCTTATCTTCTGTATCCCTGCACAGTTAAGACACAGTGACAGCCCATCCTGAAATGTAAACCATCCACAGGTTGGCGAGTACAAGGCTTAAAAAAAAAGGCTTACAATTATTGTTTACACTCAGTCTCACCTGAGTGTAGCTGTGTCAGTCTAAATTTACAGGGCGTCTCTTCTGCAATGTGAGGTGCATTCTGATCCTCTTGTTATTACGAGGCTCGGAGATTGGGGGGCATAAATGGATATGTTTTTGGGTAGACAGTAAAGGAGAAAACAGCCATGATATGTATGCAATGGAAGGTAAATGTGTTTCCCAGCTGTTGTTTTGCTCAGCCAGGTATGAGTAATCCCTAGAGGCTGAGACCTAGGAAATACGGCAGCCGTGGTCTGAGTGGCATGGTGCCACCGGAGCAATTTCCTTCTAATGCTGATGCTATTCAGTGTTAACCAATAGCACATGAATCATCAGGGCAAATTCATTTCAGATGTACAGTTCTGTGCATCTGAGCACTGGTGGGGAGAGGGTGAAACATCAAGAATGGTGGTATGCACTTCCCATAAAGATCTGCATGTGACCATGGCCAGGCGAGGGTGAGTGTAAATCTTCAAAAGCAAAGACAGGCACTGGAAACTGTGTGGTTATGACTTTTTGTTGATAAAGGGGGAAAAAAAGAATTCCATTGGTGGTTTGTAGAGAGAGATAGTTTAGATATTGCTTAGGAGGACTGTAACAAAATGATTAATTCTGCTAAGAACAGTCACGTGAAGATACAGTCATAAATTAGTTGGTAAGCTGTGCTCCGTCTTGCATCACATTTTGAAAGAGCTTGCCTTGCAGTGGCAACTTTTCGTAAGACAAACATGACTGAAACCAACTTACCATCTTTTTGTCCTGTTGTGGCAAAATTACATGATTATTTTCCAGTCCTCTGCCAGCATGCTACAAGGCCTTAAGCTTATACTGGGAGAAATAGAGGATGGAATATATTGAGAACACAGGGTAATTAACTGCAATTCACAAGGTAATTAACTGGAATTGAAATGGTTAAATGGAATAAGTGGGATTTCTTGTAGGCACTGGTTGAAAAAAACAGTTTGAATATTCACAAAGGCCACCTGAAACTTCTGCAGTGTGGACAACCAAAGCAGAGATCAGAAGCAAGGCTGTGATAAAAGACAGTGACACGGTGAAATCAGAACTTTCATTGGAAGCCTTTCCTGTAAATGTCTTCCTGTTCTTCATGTAAAAATGTCTTCCTGTTCTAACTTAGCTGTGTTTGTTCAACAAACTGTGTACGTCGGTAGATAAATTTTACCTCAGTATAACCCACATGTTAAAATGGAGTTTTGTGTTCACATCCAACTCAAGAAATGGGTATGTTCTCCAGACTGTCACAACGCTTTTAAAATGTCGTGAAATCTTGAGGAAATTGATTTTGTAGCTAGGTACTATTCTACAAGCCAGTCTGAGGGACAGGAATGCTGAATAGCATCCAAGACTAATATGGATGCCCAAAACAGGAAGGGAAGTATGGGAAGATTGGTGAATGTATAGGAGGAATTGAAAATGCTGGAACTGAAACCAAGTGACTTTCAGGGTATTGAGAGACATAAAAATAAATTGCATGGACTTCATTCCTGTTCAAAGGGAAATTGTTGCTAGACTGAGACTTTTGCTTTCTTCATTTACACCATCTGGGGACAAGCAATGGGACCCTATAGCCAGTTCCCTATGAAAGAGCAGTTGATGCTCTGGTTATCTTTAATCCTCCTCAGAAGTTGCCCAAGGACTGGACAAGGAAGTTTCTGGCTGTTTTTCTATTACATCTTAGTTCACATCACAGTGAGGACCATAGAGTGTCCAGCCTTGGGGTATTTTAAAGCATTCCACAGCTCTTTGCATCTCCCCCAGCTCACTTTTCCTCCTGTAAAGGCAGGTGAAGCACTGGCATGTATCTAGGCTTCCTCCTCACCATGGAGGGGTTGCTGTTGCTGCTGTATCACCAATCGCCTATGTCCTGCAGCGAGCATGTTGTCTCGCTCTCTCAGTCTATTTCCTAGCAATTTAGGATGTTACCAACTTTTCTGGTGTCTTCTCTGCAATTAAGCACTCAGAAGTTAAATCAGGAGAGACGAGGTGAAAATGCAGGAATTCCAAAGCCTGGCCAGAGGTGCTGTTTGGAATGGTATGCTGCAGAAGCGAGCTCTTCAGAAAAGAGGCAGTAGGGCTCCAGCGGGAATGACTGGATGCTTGAGAGGCAGCTCTGGGTACTCCTGGAGAGCTGTAGATTTTCCTCTTTGTGTGCCAACTGCAACCCTCTTCTGATGCCTGCCAGTATTCTCCAAAGTCTGTGGGGTTTGCAGACTTGAGAATAATTTGACTGAAGAAGAAAACTAGGCTTTTGTAATGAGACAGTGTAATCAAAATTGGCATATCTTAATTATTAATTAAACAATATATTGGGCAAGATAGTTGAACCATTTTTTATTTGATGATTTGCATAGGTTTTTTAGGCTTTTTTTTTCTTCTTTCTTTCTTTAAATGTGAGTAAAGGCTTTCATTTTCAAAATTGGCTTAATCACGTGAAGGAAAGAGATGACAAAGGAAAGTTCTTCTGTGAGGGGTTATTTAGTATGGGTTATTTAGTAGACACATCACTAATTCACTGGAATAAGCATCAGAGGTCTTGTAGCACTACAAGGTGGAAATTTAATTCTCTCTCTGTCAGACACTACAGTTTGTATATATCTAAATCTATCCAGCTGACTACAAGCTCCACATGTTTCAGATTTTAAAAAATGACGGTAATCACTAGACTGGAGTTGGGCTTTAAAAAGAACTCTGTCTCATATAAAATCCAGACTTTGTAAACAATTACAGCAATATGCAATTATATAGAATAATTAAAATCAAGATTGCAATCTCTTCTTTCCTCTCCATGCTTTTCCTCTGTGCTTTGTTGTTCAAGGACCTTTCTACCAGAAGAAATCCTTTCAAATATATTTCTAGTGGGTAAGAATGACGGAAATTCTTTTTGCTAAGGTTTACTAATATGATGACCAATATTTTAAAATTAACTCTGTGATGAATATTTCTGTCTACAGCTGTTAATCCCTTCTTAAGAGATTAATGCAAACCTCATTGAAAATCTGAAGACAGGAATAGGTTTGATTTCTAAACAAGTTAAACTCAAACAGAAATAAATTATTTAAATATGCACATTTGGTAACCTCATAGCACATCAGCAAGTTCTATGGCTTTGATACAGAGAGCAAAATTACTTCTGTCTTGCTTCCTGGCTTCTTTTCTTCTTCTATTTGTCTTCTGATGTGAAATTCTAGTACAAATCAAAATACCAGTCCAAAAAAAAAGCCACCATAGTTATGAAGTCATTTAGGAAAGTAAGGATAAAGATATGCTTTTAGTAGTATTTTTAAAAGCATGTGAATAACTTTTTGTTGGATGTCAGTGGGGAACCAAGACCAACCTGTGAAGGTGCCTTTGAAGCAGTTGACTAATTGAAACTTTACAAGCTCAAATGCTTTTGTGAAATTGGACCATTCTTCATAGAGGAACGACAGCCAACAGAAGAATAGTGTGACCTTTTTAAATTCCTTGCCATTTTTGAAGTACCACCAGAAATTATGACATGTGTGTGTACTTCACTAAGCTTCTTAGAAAAGCTTAGTTTACTCTTTGTAAGGAGAGCAATTCTTGCATTCACTGACATACATGCTATGTGAGATTCAAGTTAATCAAGTTTTAGCGTGTCACCTGACCTTTACAAAGTAAACCGCCTTCCTAGGTGTACTAGAGCAAAACTGATGGGGTCCATTACCGTAACTTGTGTTTTTCTTTAAGAGATGTTACACTTCATGGACTCCTGGTAGGATCTAGCGTGAAAAAATCCTCTCTGGATGTAAATTGCACACTTGGCAGCTGGGAAGAGTTGAACACAGCTCCCGCTGGCTCAGTCAAAACACTGCTCCCCTAGCAGAACTTTAAGTGTCCGGAATGAACTCACTTCAAAGTTTAATTCCTACTGAAGTTAGAGAAATTACCCTCTATTTAGCAATTCAGTCATGAGACAGCTTCACTATTTCAAAACCACAGGTACACATCATTACTTTTGAAAAGCAAATGCAATTATAGTAAGAACAGACACAGTTTTTATCACACTTTTTTCTTCAAGATCTTTTACTTCAGTTTAATTTTAAAATATTTCTATACGTGCTGAAAGTGGAAAATTATTTTTTCTCCATTTTGTTGTTCGTTCGGGAAAGTGTGCTTTTTTTCTTCCTTAGGTCTTCACCCAAACTTTTCAATATCATTTTTGCTCTTTCCAAAGAAACTGAAAAAAAAAAAACCACCAAAGTACAAAAGTATAAACATGTGGAATTGTGGAAAAAAAAAATCCAAATGACAAACTGACCTTTTTATAAATGCTGTGCTCATATCTATTAGAAGTACATGTGAATTATATTTGTATGCCTGTTACAATTATTGACGTTTTCTTCATTGTCTTTGCTTTTTCCTTCATATTCTTAGTGAGGTCATAATATATCAAAGAGAGATTCAAGGAAATTCTAGTTAACTCGGAGCAGTTTTCATCTAGCCTTTACTCACAGACAGTTCATAGTTCATGAAAACGTACTACATTGTCCACAACACGAAATATGGAAAATCAAGGTGAAAATCAGAGATAGATGTGAAATGCTGTAGACTGATCTTGTTTAACACTGTTGCTTATACACTTAGAGCTAATTTTCTAGGGCATGGTTATTTCTTTATTTCTTCTAACTGTCTGTCTCATATAGTAATAAAACTGTCTGCTGCTTACCTTCGTATGAGATTGTGCTCCCTTTGCAGCATGTGTTCTGCAGATCACTTCTATTTTGACTAAAGGTTAGGTTTTAAGCACTGCCCTATCCTGCCATAGTGTGGGTCTATTTCTTTTTGTTTATTTTCAGATTCATTAACTGACTGACAGTTTTTCTGTAGAACAGCTTAGTTCATATGTATTTATAAATATATTTTCCTGATCTGGCTTTGCCATGCAGAAATAAAACTGACCAGTAAGGACTGATCATAATTTTTCATTCTTGACTCTTTTATTAATTGTATTTAGAGCAATGTGAGTCAGGAGAGAAATATTAATGACAATTAATGTCAATAATCATCGCAATATGCCAAAAGCATTTTTTAAATGTCAAGATAAGCTACATGGTGGATATCTTGTAAGTTGCAGTTATGCATGGAAGTGATGGTTTACAAAGAGTTATTCTTTAATCAAGTACTTTCAAAGTGAGACAAATTGTTGGTTGTTCAATAGAGGAGACTGACTGGAGGATGTTTTTGACCCAAGAATTGTCCTGTCCTAATGGACTTCCTGCTGTACAGAAAGTGCTCAGAACTTTGGAGGCACAATATTAATCTTAGTGAAAAAAATCACAGCTGAAGAAAATCTAAGAAGGTTTAAGTTAAACTCTGGCATCTAAGGAGCGTATAATGAATGGCGGGTGACCTATTTTTCACTCTTTAAAGCTTCATGAATCGTGCCCTAAATCTCAGAGTCATCTACACCTGCTTTTTAAGACAGTTTAAAAATACAGAATTGGAATGAGGGCAAGACTGTGGTGTCACATCACTCAAATGGAAAATACTGTATCGTACAGATTTCTGGGATAATAGCAATGCCTTTTCTTGGCTTGGGAAAAAAGGGTCCACTGAACATTAACTCTTAAAATATCAAATGAAAAGTTTTGAAATCCCACAAGTTTCAACTCCACATTTTATTTTATAGTCTGATGAAAAATCATATAGAAACTGAAAAGATTTCACTAGCTGTTCAGAGACCTTTTAACCCCAAATGTAGTTAGAGCACAGGGAGAGTAACATAGTGTCCCTGGAGTATCTTGCATGGGGAAGGCAGAGTAAGACAATAGAGTATATGCAGAGTCTGAAGCTTTTTTATTAATTTTCCAATGGGATTGGAATAAACCAATGTGATTAATAGGTTGAGATGGACTTTATCAATGTCTGTGATCACTTTGGGCTAGTTAGTATTCACCATCAGCTAGCTAAAAACATCAATGAAGAAACAGTGCATATCATTATATCCTTTTCTGTCCATCAAGGTCTGTAAGCCCCCACTGTGCTTCCAAACACAAATGCAACAGGAATTAAGCAAATACCTATAGGTGAGCATGTGGGTAGTTTTGCAGCATACAGACATACTTGTTCAAATACTTTCCTGAAAGGGAATTGTTCTGTAGCAATATGTAACACAAGTCATAAAGCTGTAGATTTTTAAAGGAATTTTTAAAATAGCAGCTAAATTAGATGCCCCCCAAAATGATGATAAAATCAATTATAAAACAACAACAGTGCTCTTTTTATCCACTTTAAGAAAATTGGTAATTTAGCACTTGAATGCAAATATGCCTTCTCCATATGCCAAGAAATGTTAAATGACTATGGTATAATTATTCTGATAGAATTAAAGTATTACTCTGTGCAATCTAAATATGGTCTTATGTTTTCATGAGACACTGTGGAAGACATGAAAAAAACCTTCCTTATCCTTATGCAGACTGAAAGAATCCAAAGCTAATAGATACTGCATTGTTATAACAAATTATGTATATTTTATGTTTCTTTAAAAGTAAAATATAAAACTAACAAACAATTTTATAAACAATGTAAGGTTTACAGTTCTGAATGAAGAACTGTTTCCTGTCTGTCTTCAGAACAGGTGGAAATGGGCAATAGCCCTACTTAGTCTATTCCATGTTTTTCTGTACCACTCCTTAGTTACCCCACCATTATATATCTACTTGAACGTTGACAGACCACTGGTAGGAGCCAAGAGCGTGAAAAGAAATTAGTTTTCTAGATGTCACTGCATCCTCTCTCTCTCTTCTGAGGTCACTAACAGTGCAGTTAATACATATCTCAGTGTTGAAACTGGCACCTTCTTCAACACAGCGTGTATCAAGCAGATGTCACAGGACCAAATGTTTTATATATTTGATAATTTTCTTAATATTTAGTTTTCTTAACCATAGCTGGTGTGAGATTGGATGCTTTGCAGCAGTTATTAATTTCTTCCTAAAAACATGACTAATCACTGTGGAGACAAGATATGTTTGTACCTCCTGGTAGAGTGTCAATATAAGAAGGAAAAGAGACGAACTTCTAACGCTGCTTCTCTTATTGACCAAGGGAAGATTTTCTTTGGGACATTTCTTAACATCCCTTTCTGTGCTGTATTTACAGTTCCATATACTTTGGGAAAAAAATGGTCTTAGATTCTTCTCTTATGTGAACTGGAGGCTCTTATGTGTACTGTATCGCTTTGTACATACTGCTTCTACCAGTTCATGGAGATGATGAAATGATGCCAAATCATTGATCCTGTTAGAGTCCCAGGCATAAAAAGTACTGGATAAATATAAAACATGGTAATAACACCTGTGTTCATCTTGAAACAGTTATAGACAGATTCCTAATACTTTGTGATCTCTTATTTGACGGAGGTGGCATTCTGTAAAGTTGGTGGTTCTACATTAACTTTAATAGAAAGAGACATCTTGCTGCTGTACCTCACTTTTTAAAGGATTACCATAGCTGCCTATACTCAGCACTTAAATTGAGCTGAAGGAAGCGCCACATCCATCCATCATTGCCAAATAATAGATTAGCATCAGTTCATAACAAAATTGAATTGCCTGGACAGTCTGTTGAAATAAATTTAATGCTGCTTGGAAAAAAAGAGCTTACTTGGCCTTGGCAGAAGTGTATCAACCACACAGAAAGTGGTATTTCTGAAGCAGCAGCAATTTAGTGACCTGCCCCTAAATCTAATGGCAATATTATTTTTATTTTTTCTACTATTTTAGACTCGTTTTCTTTTCTCTTTTATATTTCCTAAGAAGATATTATTTTTCAATGTTCCCAATAATTATTTTCCCCATATACCCTATAAACAGATAGAAGAAGAAAATCCTTAGTCAGTTATTACCAACTGGAGGCTTATTCTTGCGTCTCATGTTAAACATGGTAGAATATCAGTCAACAAGTAGCATTTTAAGATTATGAGATTAGACAGAAATGGATAGAGAAGTGGACAAGCCCGTATCTCTAACCCGCTGTCTCTCTTTCTGCATAGATAGTCAGTGCCATGAATTCAACATATTCAAAAACAAACTCCGAAAAACAACTTGAAGCAGTTACAAAAATGAAATAAAGAACTGGATTTTTATTTAGTTGTTAAAATAAGCTGTTTCTCCCTCTAGTTTTCATGTCAAACAATTCATGGATCTACTGGAAATTAAATATTCCATTTACATTTAAATGTCCTATCCTAAAATACTCCCATCCTAACACAGTAGAGACATAATCTATCTCACATCTTATAAGAAAAATGATCTGTTCTTTGGGACCTCCAGATCAATTTTGCAAACTAAAATAATTCCAGTATTCCACTGTGTTATGCCAGGAGTGACCTCAGTGCTTAGAGTTCAGATAACACGGAGAAGGGGGCCTAGCTTTAAATGAAAAATAGTTCCAATGAAATGAATTAGCTGAAAATATATAGGAGGTCAAAAAAGGGGCAAATTCTGATGCTAAACATTCAAATATTAGATGTTCCAAAGAGAAAATAAATAATTCATCACTCTATCTACTGTTGATAATGGCAATCCAAAAAGCTGAAAATATGGAGTTATCTTTGCAACCATACCACTATGAAACTACAAATATGAAGAGGATAACCACAAGAGCATAGTAAGAGTCTCATTTCCTTAGGGTTGCTTAGTGATGACATTTGATTTTGCTAAAGAAGCTGAAAGCTATTGACAATTAGTTTTGCTTATACATTCTGCAAAATTGTCTAAGGACATAGATTCCATTGTCCCTTTTCATTTGAAAATTCCCAGAAAACCCAGAAAGAAAATTGTATGAATAAGGATAATAAGGACTTGAATCTTGCCTTCTCTTTATAAAACTTTATATAGCTTACAGCTTTAGAAAAAATGTGTAAACAAAACTCCTTTATTGGATGGTAAAAAGTTATATTTTTATGGTGTTGATCTTAGAAGACTGATATGTATTTGTGTTTGAACACAAATATATTCTTGAACTCTTTTCGGTAAGGCAACTTTGGTTGACCATATTTTTCAGTATTTTTTTTTCCTTCATCACTGATGGTATTGGAGGTTTTGCAGGCCAGTCTTTCACAAACACACTTATAGTTCCCTAACTCCCACATAGGTCTTTTCCTAAAAACAGGTACATACTATCTTACCTTCATAATATGGATATCCATCATTTTCCAATTTAAATCATTATACATATCTGAATACCTGTTCCAGAGCTGCTTAGAGCCTTTATATTAGGATCTCTTTGGGTTTTGTAGATTTTTTTTTTATCCCCTTAGATCACATTGGTTCTTTCTCTGCTAAGGACAAGTACAGTTATGAAGAATTACATACGTTTCTTCCTTCAGATACAGTCACAGAGGTTGCTGTTGCTCTAGGATGTAGGAATCCCTCTCCTTCTCCTTCTCAGGGCACCAGGAGAAAGCCTTCCACAGCAAGAGTCACTTGCCTGTTTGAAGCCAAGTCATCTTTCTACATCATATTGCTGTGTGCACGTGTATAAGCTGATGACACTCCTGTGGAAACAAGTGTTCTCTTCATTAAGTCATTTCTGTTCCATCTGCCATCAGTGATGATGACAAACTGATTCACTGAAATGGGACAGAAAATGAGAAAGTCTCATTAAGATCTGTAAATTTCAGAGGTCTGTAAATTTTATATGCTGTAAAACTGACATTTCTGTAAAATCATGAAAGCCTTATTGCTTTTGAGAAAAGAAGGAATCACGAGCATCTTCTTATAGTTTACATTACTAAATATATTGCTTATATCTAATGTTACTAAATTATTAATTCAGTACACAGTTAGATTCTACAGGATCTGAATGTGAGATATGATACAAAATGAGAAATGTGTATCCTGGAAGAGGGAATTACTTTCAGATAAAGGCTTGTTTAGAATTAAAGTTAAGTAAACCATATAATTAAGTAAACCGTATCATGTCTTACAATTCTGCACATCTAGGAGGTAAATTTCAGTGGCAGTAGCTAATAAAATACAATTTGCTATCATAAATTTTGGTAATTTAAGGAACAACATATCTTCTTGGCACTGTATCAACTTCATCTATTACCCTTTTTTTTATATTTCTAATAGTATTTGCACACATCAAAGTATACTGTTGTTTATAGCTGTCAAGAGAAGTTCATTTGGAGTGGGAAATCATATTCAACATAATATTGTCATTTACATGTTGTCATTTAAAGAAATAATTTTGTTTTTAAATATTTATATTTGATAAAGCTTGGTAGAAAAATAACACTGGCTTTTTGACCAAAAGTCTCCCTACAACTTATCTCCTTGGCATTATTTTTTGAGCATTCTTGTCCTCTCCTAAAGCCTTTGGAAAAAGAAATTATCAAGTAGGATGTTTTCTGATAGAGTCACTAATTTTTAAATACTTTCTTCATTGTTCTACCTATTTAATGAGCGTTCTTCCAAGTATGCTGCATCTCCTGGCAAGTTAGTTTGCTCGTCTGAGTCCTTTCCTTAGATTAAGGAAATCCTTTCCTTGGATTAAGGCTTCTGTTTCCAGTGAAGGCTGAGAATAACCTATTGATCATTGCCAAGTGTCCACCACTCGCACAAAAATAATGCCTCAAGGCAAGTTCACGCAGAAGAGTTGTCCTTATTCACTCCGTACAAGTGTCTAAAAACAGTCTTTCCTTTTCCTTTCCTGAATAATGACGATTCCATCATATGCATTACAATACTAATTATATGAATACTTGAATACATTAGCTCGTACCAAATCTATATCTTACCCATATGATATAATATTGAATGTACACGTCCTAATCTACCTGCTGGTATAGGCACATCTTGACATGAATCTTTTGAGCTCCTAGGGATTCCTTGCATGCAACTGGATGTTAGCAGCCCATTAAAAAAAAGATGAACACTGCCACAAGGGTTAAGGCTTAAAATCAACAAAGACTTTGAGAAATAGCATGTAATTAGGTTTGTACCAGACTTTTCCTGAGATGAGATATACTCGAGACAGCCATTTGCTAGGAATCTTATTTATCACATCAAGATATTTGCGGCAGAGATCCAACACTGAAGACACCTGATGATGATAAAATTAGGGATGTGATAAAGCATATAAGTCATAATATATATAATATATAGTGTTTCTACAATGATTTTAATCATATGTCTTATGACATCTCAGTAAATACATTTCAAAATGTTTGAGTTTCTCAGATTTGTCTTCTAGATTTATACATTTCAGATTTACAAAACATCTTTGAATTCTAAAGATATATATATACACAGAAAGATTAAAATGTATATATTTCAATGCTTTCATTTTAATCAAGCTGCAAAGAGTCAGCAGTTTGCTTTTTGTTTATGATTATGTAAGCTTTAATAACAACAGCTTATAAGCTACATTACCTAAGGAGCAGACCAGACTTCACAGTAGCACATTTATAAGTATACCTCAAAGTAAGCAAATGTGCATACAAACTATAACTCATGAGTAACAAGGGACTCTGAAATAACAGTCTGCTGTAAACAGCTGACTTCTTATGAACACAGGAATACAGTAACCAGTTACATGTAGTCTGTATTATGGTAGTCATAAGCAGAGTTTGTAAGCAACTCTATAACAATGAAGTAGAATACCCTCACAAATGCTTTAAGAAAATGAATTATTTGGGAGGAAACAGATTTCAGCATAGAATTTCAGCACAGTATTTCCAAAAGCTACTTAGAATATAGTGTTTCTGTCCCAGGATGTTTTCTGATGTTTTTATTCAAAGGAAAGGGTTGTACTTTTTTAAAAACAGATTCATTATTATTATTATTATATATTGTTATATATTAATATATTTACGAAAAATATGAAAAAAACTACACAAAAGAAGACCAAAAATCCTTTTGAGATACTTAAACACCAAGCAAATACTTACTTTTAAGACTGCCTGTTTTTGTGGAGTTTGTAGTTTTAATTTAACTGACTTCCATACTGTTGTTTCTCTTTTGTAAGCTGAAGTTTCACTGTGGTGTTCCCGCCAGGGGAATGACAAGGTGTTGACTAGCTAGGGAGCAAAGTGCAAGGGGAGAGTGAAACACTAGGTTTCTGAGGTGCACTTCTCACAAGGCACTGCATCACACTGGAAGATATAGCTAAATGGTAATCATAATGGAAATAAAGTATTTTATATCACTCCATAATAGAAATTCTTTTACTTCAGGGCCAAATAAACAAGAAGAATAACGTATTTTCATGTTTCCACATAGAACTTTTCAGTTAAAATTATAATATTCATATAGAAATGCATATTTTTATGAATTTTCTAGGAAAAATATAAAACAAAAGAAATTGGAGATTAACTATTAGCATTAAAACAGATAAGAACTGTAAATTGTTTGATACTGCCTGTAATAAGTGTTTTTTACCTAGTTATAAGCGAAGCATTCAGTACTTTGAAACATAGTACCTGTCTTTTGTGTTTGGCCATAAAGAAAACAAAGCGATTGTCATGATCAGCTTTTAGTGCCATTAAAAATAACTTTATACAACCATTTCTTTCCAATTTTGCAGTTCCTGCTGTTTACCTTGTTATTTATTCAGTGCTTTTAAGGGGACATATTTCAGAGTGCAGCTCAGATCAGTAGCCTTGTTTCACTCTGTATCATTAGTTATCAAGCTTTTACAGTGGTTCGTAGCAGTTATTGGTAGAGCAGTTAGACAGCACCATCAAGAAATATCTGTCCCATCAGTTTCTTCATGGCACTTTGAAATGACTAATACCACCCTACATGTTGTTAAATATTCTCTTGCCATCACAGGCTACAAATGCTGCATTACGTTTTACAGATGTTTTGGTCATTGCTGAAGAAGTTCTGCCTTTGCATTACTTTGTGTCACATCAAATAATCCCTTATAACCACTTCAAGGGCATTTCACTTCATTTACATTGGTTATCTGGGCAGAGAAGACAAGAATTAATGATCCCATGGAACACTGGACCCATGCCACACTTGCATGTGAAGTTGTAGGACTGGAATATAACTCAAAAAGAGCAATCTTTATATTTAAGAGTGTAAACTTTTCTTCATTTAAAGGGAGAAAAGATAATATTCCTCCCCTCCTCATTTTACCAAGCTGTAAACAAAGAATTTTTGGCCCTGCTAAAGAGATCAAATTAGATGATATCATTTGCTAGAGATAAAAACAGTGTGAAAGGCACCAGACACACACACACACACAAATTTAGACAACTCTTACTCACCTGATACACTTAAAACCTCAGCACTATAAAGGAATCATCAATTATGAAGCAATTAGAGATATAAAGGCATGACATTCATCATCATTACTTATAGCAGGAGTAGCACATTATGTTATTTTCCCTGTAGTTTCAAACATTTTGAGCCTAGTGTAAAGGCACATATAAAAGCAGGTTAGAAATACAAAGAGGTTTTTTGTACAAAAGTGATATGTATATGTCTGTATGTTTGTACTTATCTATATAAACATGTATACATGGTAATACATAACTTTTTTGGTTTACAGGTGAAGTATGCACGCATAATAAAACAGAAAGACATCTATGATGTTGCATAATAAATAGCATTCAAAATCGGGGAAGACAAGAGAAATTCTTCCATTTGTTCTCTTGTGTATTGTTTTATTCCAAACTAATCACTGTTTCAAATGCAAATGTCCAGGATTTCTTCTTTACTGTGACTTACCCAAAATAGTTTAATGATCTGCTATTGATCTCAGAAGTGAAAGAATTTGAAAAAAGGTGTGTATAATGGAGGACTTTGAGTATGAAAGAAAAACTTGCCCTAAATGGTTATTTTGTAAAAGAAAAAAAAGTATCCTAGCTCAAACAATATATCTTTTTTTGTGAATCATTGTGTCCCAGAAAGTGAAATGGTGACTGCCAGAATGAATTTTAAATAAATGCTTAACCACCAGCTATCTTACCAGGATGTCTCTAGAGGGTAAAATCAATCAAGTATATGACACTTATATACTGTTAACATCCAAACAAAACAGATATCAGCATTTATAAATAATTTGCACAAACATTTCTATTTAGAAAACAGATAATAACGTCCACATTTTGGTACCGCTGTAGTGGTTTTAATGCATATTTTCACAATTGCTTGGAAAGGACTGTAAATATACCTGACACAGTGGAGAAACACCAGAAAGCTTTTGGTATAATACATAGTTAAAAATAAATTGCAGGTCATATTTTCTAGGCAGCCCTGTACAAGCTGGGCCTCACAGCTTCACTTTTATCAGTCAGCATAGACCTGTCCCAGATGAAGGCAGGAAATATATATTTTTTTTTATAATCAAACTTTCTTGTCTTGATGAGAATAAAGACTGTATAAGTAGTGCCAGGCTAAAAATTTCTATGATAAGCATTCTTCACTTCCTGTAAGTGATTAGAATTTAAGTCCTACGGATAGAGACATATATGTGCTCTCTCCATTTTTTTTTTCCTGATTTCCTATGATTATAATTTTAACCACAGACTTTCTTAGGCATTTTGCTTATGTTGTAAAAATAAAACAATACTTTAAAATCTTCCCCCATGCCATATGTCTAGACTTAAATTTCCTTTGAGACTGACAGCCTTAGTAGATTTTGCACATATCTGTTACATTTTGAAACACAAACCAGTTTACAAAGGTGACATATTCTCCTGAAAGATAAATCATAGATGGTTTAACTTTTCTGTCTATTCCCTCCTTGAAATTGTTTGCAGGACCAGGCTGAAGTCTAAAATCAGGCCATGCGGGAACCAGAGTCCTTTGCTTCTATGGGGAAGCCTCCTTTCTTTTACAGCACTTCAGTTTCTGCCTTCTAATACTGTGATATTTCAGACCAATTCTGCCAAAGATAATCTGAAGTAACCTTCCTAACAAAGCAGAGCAGGTTGGGATTTCATTTCAGCTCCATGCAACTGTTAACCAGTTCTTTCTGTGGGAAGAAATGTTTTGGGTTTTGTTTTTTTTAAAGACGTCATCAAACTCAACTTCATGTATACATTTGCTTTAGATGGATATCAAGCACAGACCTAACAAAGACAGGATGATATATTCCTGAAAGTCAACAAAACCGTCCTAAAATGGGGAGGGGGGAGCATAAAAACAGGGGATACATAAGCAAATAAATTCAGGGTGCCATAAATGCAAAAAGTAGATTGCCAAAGCTTTAAAATGAGGGAATGGGCATCGAATGGAAGATTCTCTGAAGTGCCACAGCACTGTGTAAAAACACGAAGCATTTTGATGCTGCCCATTGGTGATGTGTTCTGGCTGTAACTGCGAAAGGACAAGTCATTACAAGTCTCTGTCTGGCCCCTTACCAAGATTTCTTCCTCCCACAGTTGTGGATGGTCAGCATGGATGGAGCTAGTGATTAGTTCCTGTTGGGGGCACGATCTGAAATTAGATGAAGCTTTGCTTATCATGGGGCTCTTAAGCATGAATCACTTTATAACTGTCTCCAAAAAGAAAAGGAAGAATATGAAAATATTTAGAAAAAAAACTTTGTGAAAGCTTTATTCAGTATTTAGAATTCAATAGACTCAGGTGAAATGTTTCAATAACAGCAAAGAGGCAATGCTCTACCTATATTGCTGTATAAAATTGTGTTCAATTTCTTAGCTGTAGGCCTTCACAGTTGCCCAGCAAATAGGAAACACCAACCACAAGAGGAGATGATGTTGATGCAAGGGGGTTGATCTCTGTGATTTTGGCTCTGTCTCAAGCTCTTCCAGGAGTGTGGATTCAAGAGCATATTAGATAGCGTATTAGCACATGAGCACGTAGTAAGCTCATTCACAAGGACTCTTACATTAGCTGTAGTGACATGGGCTTCCTTAGATTAGCCCACAGCCGATGTTGACCCCTGCGGCGTGTTACCGTGTACTTCCTGGATAGTATGTAGCTATGGAGTCACAATGGGATACAGGATAAGCTTTCTGGACAGAAAAGTCATGGCTATATCCAGCTTGTGTGTGCTGTAGGTAGGGGCACCCCGCTGAGCCTACTGAATCACAGCAGGCCATCCTTGTCTCTTCAGTTAGTTTTCTCTAAGACAAATTTGCCCAAGAGAGGTTTAGTCACAAGAAGTCTGGATGAAATTCAAGCAAAGCCACTTTATCTCAGGGCTAGAAAACAATCCTAACTTTTTTTATATTTAACAACCCAGACATAGCCCGTTAGTTTTAATTGTCTTCCCTTGCCATTCCTACCTCCCAAATTGGAAACACAGATGGAAAAGCAGTTGCTGTAAAAACTAATTTGCATCTAATTTGCCTATTGTTAAATGATAAAGAAAAGCTGCATATTGAAAGTCCTCTGGTAGGAGGACAGAAGAGCCTAAAAGGGAGTACTGGAGCAGATGAAGAGCAGTATGAGTGCTTGACTTCCTCATGGTTGACAGCAGAAGAGATGGGAAGGAGAAAGCAAACTCGAAAAAGCAACTGAGCCTCTCATCACGTCTCTAGATTTTCCATTCTCATAGGAATGTTTTAGGAAGGCAGACTTGAAGGCAGTTGTGGGGAGAGGACAAGAAAGAAGTGAGGCTGAAAAGTAGATTCTTTGAGTTATGAATGTCCTCTGAAGTCATCAAAATATTGTGGGGAGGGCTGTCAAAAGTACCTGGTACTGGTCTGATGAAGGAAAGATCAGTAAGAGCACAGCCATTGCTGTGGTTCGGGGGAGAACCAGGTAACCACTTTAAGGAGCAAAAGAAACTGCAGTGCATTACAGTGTAGTTAGAATATATGAAATGAAAATCTCAGGAATTTCCCATGCACATCCACTGCCATTCAAGTTCAAATAGCCAATGAAAATACATTGTACCTGACACATGATGTGATATCCTTCTCCTTACTTTCTTTTTAAAAAAATAAAAGGCATCCACATAAATGGCCCAGTCTAATAATTTTTTTGCTAACAGTTATGGTCATGTAATCATGGTACCCCTGTGGACGTAATTTGAAATTTGAGCACTCTCCAGTTACTGAAGGGAAAATATTAGTAAGAATCTATGGTGAATAACTAGAAGGACATTTTTTAAACTGTATGACAATCAACAACAAGGCTGGTTGACTGAGCAAACAAGTGGATTAACTCCTTATATAACCATTTAAGAAAGGGACTTAAAAGATTGCATCACTATTGGGTACAAAGAGGCAAGTCAGAGTGTCTTTCAAATTATCTTATCTACAGATAAGGCCTTATCAGATAGTGCCTACAAAATAGCAAATGAGTAATTTATGGAATCATAGGATCTGATGCAGTAAAAAGCTGATTATAGACTTTCTGTACATTTATAAGTCTTGCCTAACCACTGGTATTTGTCTTAAAAAGATAAGGGAGCATTCTTTTTAGGTTTATGATCAGGACACTAGAACAATCGAAGAAGAATATTCATATCAATAGCTCCGATGTCAACATCTCATGAAGCATGGTAAAAAATAGAGAAAGGTCATAAAAGAGCCTTAAATTAGAAAAATTATTATTTTGGCAAAAAAAAAAAAAATCTTGTGTCAATTAGCAAAGACATGAAATGTTAGCCCATGACTTGATAGAGCCTTCGGATCAAGCTTGCAAGTCCACTCAGACACAGGGAACTCAAATTTGATAGTGCAGTGTTTGCCAGCATAGCCTAGACAAAAGCATTATAGACACAAAACTGTGGGAATTGAAGACATGTTTATTTGAATTTACAGTAATGTGCTCTTATTTAACCATCACAGCTATTATCCTGCTAATATTTTTTCAAAGATTATAGTGGACTCTCACTTACTAAATATTTAGTCAAGACTGAGTATTTCTGCAGAACATAAAATATTTGCAGCCAAGTAGCAAAGGAACATGGGATAATCCTGGGGCCTCTTTTAAGCGGGAGGACAGACTAAACATTAGCATTAAATGCTACTCCCTTCTAGCTTTCAAATCTGTGAATCATCAATCTCAGATTTTTTCTTTTTTAATTGAGTTGGGTCACAGTAACTTGGGAGGAGGGGGTTAGCCTGTACCAACTGAATACTGACACAGAGTAGAAGCAATCAATAACATTTATAGTTTACAGACTTTGCTACTGAGTTTCCGAGGCTTGATTTAATAATCTATTAGTTACCATGGATTCAGAGGATAAACATCCAGATTTTTCCTATACAAAGTGAAAGTCTCAACTCCACATGTCAATGTTTGTAATACACAGAGACAAAGTTAGTATTCTTCTAGTTAGACAAAGAGTATTGGAGTTAGATGATCCCAGAAGCCTAACAAGCAGGGAGGTGGAATAGGAGTGAAGAAGGGAATTTCTGTGGTTTGTCTGTCTTTTTGTATTATCAGTAACAATCAACTTTTATCTAAAATTCTACATGAAGTATATAAATGGCTCAAATGTCAAACTTTAGATCACTGTGTAAAGTGGCTAGAAAGTCTGGTGCTTAAACAATAGTTTCTAAAAAGGTTATTTAATGTGTTTGAAGCATCAGCTTAGGATAGTGTGTTTAGATTGAGGTGAATTCACAGATAAATCCACTAAGCCTTTTCCTTTTCCTTCAAAGACCCCAGAATATTTGAATGTCTCAGTGAAAAGATAGAGATCTTTTCTAGAGCAGTTCCAGAGAAGTACAGCACTCCATGAAATCTCTTACCTAGCAGAGGGAGGTCAGGATAGAGTGTAACATATTTTTGAGTAACTTGTCATGACCGTACTTCACTGCTTTCCAGGGAATATTTCTTGAAATGCCAAAGCAGGTGTCTTAAAATGCCTCATATTTTGTGCAGCAACCTTCACTCATAAAAAAATCCTGCTATGCATGTTAAAACTTAATAGCTGGAATATATCATATTAACACACCAGGAGCTATCTTGAAGTAAGAATATGAGACTGAGACTCACACCCAGAAAAAAGTCAGGGAATTTAGTGTAAGTGATTTCACTTGAGCCTTCCATCTTTTCACACTGTCTGAGTGACACAGGAGTGTGAAATCAATTTGTGGTGTTGAATATTTGAAGCTTGAGACTACTGTGTAAACAAATGGAGGCAAAGAAAGCATGTGTATTAAAAACTGATTGCTAACGAGACGGAATGCAGTGGAATTAAAAATATATCCTTCTCTCAAGGCTATACTTGTATTTAAAGCTAGTGTAGACCAAATAAGTTAAAAGGTTAAGACTGCCAGGAGCAGGAAACACCTAGCATAATTCTCCTTCTGTTCTATACTGTTGATAGCTTCCAGTAACCTAAAAGGAAGAGTTGTTTAGAGAGAGAGGGCTTGATGGCATTAGTTTTGTTCAAAATTTAAATACTCTGAGTAAAATCAGTAAAAAGAACACAATTCTTTGGGTCATGTGTGTGTGTGTTTGGAGGGAGGCAGAGTATTAAAGCTGTGTCTAAAGGAACAATTAGAGCAAATGCAGCTGTAGTGCACTGATTCAGTAGAAGGTAAATACTGAGACTTATCACTACATCTGTAGAGAGTTTTCCCCAGGAATCCCTGATCCGTCCTAACTTTTTGTCTTAGGCAGGGCAAATTCCATATAATTCTGTGTGTTCCAGTGCTGTGGTCCGTTTGTGGTTACCCTACAAAGGGATATTCTTCCAAGCCACAGAGGTCTGAAGTAGGGGCATAATAGCCACTTACAGGCATTAGAAAGGTGGATAATAGGGATGGTCTGTTATGCATCTGGGGGATGCAGGAGCAGTCTGAACCTGGCCAGAAGCGATGGGAAGGCACAAAGTAGAGCAGTGGGATTCATAACAGACAGATAAGCTGTAGATTCACTATCAAGCACAAACGGCGAGGTTTGCGGGGTTCAAAGAAGCCTATGCAGAAACCGCAGAAACTTTATCCTCCATCAACTTCTTTGGGTAATATTTAAAGAGATTAGCCGAAGCTTCGCAGAATGATTAGCTGTGTACTGAGTAGTGATATGGGCAAATCAAGTCTTGGAGTCTCTCATTTCTTTCGGTCTGATTAGTGGACATTCTTCAGAAGTGACTCTTTCTTATAGTGAATACATTTTAACTCTCAGTATCCTGATTGTCTAATCAGGAAAAGTTCAGGACAAATGACACTAGGCAAAACTTTCAGTACTTTCGCTAGTAACAGATTTTTGCCCGACGTGTTCCTCTTCTCAATAGTCAGCTGAAATATATCCACTTGCATTACCACAACTACACTTTCGTAGTCCTTTCAAATATGCTCCTACATTTCACATTTCTTTTTAACACTCCTCCAATTATTTTCTCATTTCTCATTGCTTTCAAGCACCATTGCTTGAATTGGTTGGTGGCAGGTGGTCTAAGAATACAAATAGAAAATATCTTTTTCATTTCCCTCATTTTTAGTATCCTGTCTCCCTTTCAGAAATACATTCAAATTCTGAATATTTTTTAGGATTCATACTGAAATGCAAGTGGTAAGAATTCATGTGCCTGATTTTTTTTTTATTTTTCTTTACTTTCATGATTACTAGATGATGTTGACTGTATATAAGTGTATCTTAGGTTTTTACAGAGCACAACCTTAGGTCTGTCAAGCCTGTTAGGCATCACATTTATTTATTAGAAGTCAAGCGTCCTGGATGGAAAGGAATGTAAAAAGTCTGAGATCCCAAAGAGGAAAAGAGATTTCAGACCAGCTGGAGATTACAAGACAACTAGGACGCAGTCTGAGGTAAAAGGAAAGACATAGGTAATAAGAATACTAGGAAAGAAGGATGACATTAATAAATCTAAGCAATATATTGATATTAATGCAAGTAGTGCACTCTATTTGAGACTAGCTATTTTTTTCCAAACTATTTGCTCATTCTTCCTTTAAAGTGCATTCAGTTAAACACATTAACTCAGAAACTGCTTCCAGGAGTGATCCATGTTTCAGCACCATGTGAACATTTATGACTAAATTATTGTCCCCCCTGGAAATACTGTGAGTTTTTACAATGGAAATGGTGACAGGCAGACCCTAACTATTGTAATGTTAACAGCAGGGGGTTGCAAATGCAAAGACATTATTGGAATTCCTGAAGGAATAGCAATTATATAGTTCATAGACTTTCCTGATGAAAGCCTGACATCCATATTTTAATCAGAACATCCTTAAACATGTAAATCCTTTTGTCACTGCACCTATAAACACTTGGATTCTGGGGACTAATTCTGCAGACATGACTTAAGAGGCTCAGGGTATTCACATAAATTGGGTCTTCCGTGCAATACCGTACTGAAGCTATGAAGGATAAATGGAATAAGCCTTTTACAGGGAAAGATCAGGGACTAAAAGGAAAAAATCATTAAAGTCTAAAACATGTTATTCCATTTATTTGTACTTAATTTTGTTTTCTTCATATTCTTGTTTTCTTTCAGTTCCTGAAAGTAAGAGGAAGGAAAGAGGAAGTTTCTTTTTCCTCTATTTCCTGTTGAAAATGAATCCTCCAGTAGTCTCAAGAAAAAGCATATTCCTGACAAAAAATACCAACCTAATGATATAGAGCGGAGAAGCTCAGGCAATTTGTGAATGGTTTATATCAGTATTCACAGTATATGGTTTATATCAGTATTATCCACAATGAGCTTGACTTCCAAAATGTCAAGTCATCTGAATTTGTGTGAATGGGAGAATTTTTGTAGACCGACTAGAAAAACTCAGAAATATTTCCAGTTCATGGTAGCAGCTACAGATTTTTTTCGAAAACTTGTATAAACATTAAAGCTACAATGAAATCCAAACAACAACAAAACACTGCATTAAACGTTGTTCACATATGGGAAAATTGAGTCACATATGTTACTTCTTGTAGGTGTCAGAGGAAGTCAAACTCCAACGATGGGGAATCTCGTTCTTCTGTCACTCTCTCATTTCTAGACCTAAGCAATAGATGAAGTCCTTGCACAGTTTAATAACACCATAATCTTCACATTGCTTTGGTAGATTGTTAATGAGTGTACATGTGTGAGGATAAGTTGTCTGTATAGATAACAGCAGGTTGTCATAAAAATATGGAAACTGTGGTAAAAACTCCCAAACTAATGGCACTCTTCCCTCCTGACTAGGCAGCACAGCTAGTGGAGGTTCAGGAAGAAGCCTTGTCAGTGACATGGGCAGGTCTTCGCACTGCATTCCCACCCCTGCCAGGCTGAGGCCCTGTCCAAGACCCCAGCCCGCTTCTGCATTTCACAGCCTGTATTTCAGCACAGCAGACACCTATGTCAGGGCAGGTGGAGGAGTTTTGTCTGCAGCGGTTGTTGCCTGAGGGCACCCACAAGTGGCCGCTTCCGTGAGCCTCCATGCATCCTCAGCCCCATAGCTCAGGTCCAACTGCTACGTCCTGCTGCCCTGGCTTCCTGGTGGGGCTTCCTGGGCTGTGTCCAGTGGCCGTGTCTCTGGTTGTGCCTGCATTTCAGTCACCCTCAGCTCCTCGCTTGTCCTCTCTGGTGGAGCAGCCCCACTCCTGCTGCGCTCTGACAGCAATTTTCAGTTTCTTTCCTCCTCTCCTTTTCTTTTTCTTGCTGTTATTATCATAGCTACTTCAGCTTGTAGCTGAACACCTGATTCTTTCTTGTTTTTAATGATGTGAAGCCTTCAGACTGCAATTTAACTGGAGGCCAAAGGGCTGCTAATAACACTTGAAGTTGGGAGTTCAGAAGTCAAGTGTTCCTAGGCTGCCATCTGGGTTCCAGGGAGAAAGAAAATTCAAGGAATCCTTCCTACTTTTCTGCCTTTTCCTTCGCAGGTCAGCCTGCAATGTTATAATAATAGTACTACTTATGTTTAAACTAAGCTCTCTCAACTGAGGAATATAACTGACTTCATTTCTCCAGAGGGGTTCAGATTTGGAGGTGATTTGCTTAAAGTCATAGATCAACCAAACTGAAAATGCAGCTGTTATTCTGAATAGAACCCATGTTTTATAACCTCCAGTTTGCACTCAAGCTTCCAACTGCTTCCCAGTATTAATGCCAGGAGTATGTTCAAAACATCCAGCTTCAAACCTCTGCCTTTGCTGCCCAGCTTTCATCTGTGCTCAGTGGAAAGCGCTGAGCTCTTCCCCAGGGGAGGTCTAGAAGATCTCTCTCTCTTTCCCTTGGCTAAATATGCAGTGTAAGCTCTGAACCTGGATGCATTAAAGGTTTAATGGCAAAATGTTCCCCTATAAGGAAGAGTCCCAGAATTATGCTATCAACTTTTTCACGTAGCACAAAAGGAAATTACCTTTGCTAGAAAATATTCCTCCTGTAGAGAGGAGTGTACAGTGATCAAAGAATGACCTTGAGCCCTGCTCATTAATGTTTATATTACACTGGGAGGAAAGGATGTTAAGACAGAGATTTCACTGCTCTATCTCTAGCTGACATATGGTCACCTACCACAAAATTTTAAGTAGAATTGGGGCAGGGGGAAGGAGCAAACTGAGATAGGTGTTTCCCTAACCTCTTTTCTTTTGGGAGATCTCAACAGTATGATAGGGAGAATTTATTCCAGATATATGGAGAAATCTTGTCCTAATTTCAGGTTTAATTTTGACTTTAGTTATTTTTTCGCATGTACTAAAAGCCAAACAAGGTACCCACACACAGCCCAACAATGAGAAAGTTGGATTGATTGGACAACTCACCCATCTGTCTATCTCTCTCTGAAGTTTTGAGTCTGATAACAATTATTAAAGAGGAACCACACAGATTTTGTGTTATTAAAAATGTATTTGACACGGTTTCCTAATAATTCTTTTTGTTTCTCTTAAAGAAAAATAAAGTATAGGTTCCACATTTGTATCTTTTTTTTTGTCCTTAAAGACTCTTCTCTTTTGTAAGTGATACAACAACTGGGGGTGAGATGCACTCAAAACAACTTCAAGAAAAAGAAAATTGATTTTTATTTGATATACAAAAATATCCTTGTATGGGGCTGAGTATAGTTGGAGGCCCATGGCCAGGGGTATCCCCGAGGGATCACTACTGAACCCAGTGCTGTTCAACTTGTTCGACTTGGACAAGGGGACAGAGGGCACCCTAAGGAAATTTGCGGATGATAACAAACTATGTGGAGTGGCCGACACTCCAGAGGGCTGTGCTGCCATCCAGAGGGACCTGGACAGGTTGGAAAGTTGGGCAGAGAGGAACCTCGTGAGGTTCTGCAAGGACAATTGCAGGGTCCTGCCTCTGGCCAGGAATAACCCCAGACACTAGTACAGATTAGGGGCTGACCTGCTGGAAAGCAGCTCCACAGAGAGCAATTTGGGAGTCCTGGTTGACAACAAGTTCCATTTCCATGTGAGGAAGAACTTCTTTACTTAGAAGGTGGCAGAGCTGCCCAGAGAAGTGGTGGAGTCTCCCTTCCTGGAGATCTTCAAACCCGCCTGGATGCCACCCTGTGCCCCGTGCTCTGGGTGTCCCTGCTGGAGCAGGGGGGTTGGACTAGATGATCTCTGGAGGTCCCTTCCAACCTCAACAATTCTGTGATGATTTGGGTTCTGTGATAGCAATAATAAACACTAAATATACAGAGAAACAGTCGGGCAAGTGACTGAAAACTACAAAAGAGTATTAGACATCTTAATCCTACATCATCTGCTAAAAATACAAATTCAAGGAAAACATCAAAATAAAAAGCAAGTATCTTGAATTAAATTAATTTCTGACTTCTGAATGTCAAAGTTGGAAAGAGGGAAGGAGAAAATAGAAGGGTGTCTGTAGGATTCTGCTCATTATTTTAGTGTTCAGAAGATAATGAGCTTGAACATTCCTTTATAGATATAAGACCTTCTTGACATGTCGTTATTATAGAAAATTTTGTAGTTGAAGAGAGTTTTACCTAGGGAAATTTACATATGGAAATTAGCAGAGGGTGTACTTGTCATTGCTGGAGTTTTCTGCTTTTGTTGATAGTTATTCAGTGTAACAGTGTTATCTGTGTACATATTCATGCAATTTTCTGTACAGTTCTCATTTTAGCAAGGTTTATTAATCTAATAACTAATCACTTCTAGTGCCATGGCACTCTGGGTATATGAAGCTGGCCAGCTCCCATAGGCTGTTTCTGGTCTATAATTTTAATTTTAAGGAGAGTTCATATTTAAAATATCTGAGGAGTAAATTAAATGTCAGGCTGGTTTTGACTGCTTGAGGAGGATTATATAGCTGTGGTATATAAAACAAAAAATGTTTCCAAACATTTAACACAAAAAAATGACCAATTGGTGCTGGAATTGTTTCATAGATACATAAATCACTCTCCTAATGATGTTATGCAGTGAGGTTCTGCATTGCTGATCACGTGTATTTATACATTGTGTAATCCTTGGGTTTTTTAGGGTCTCATGCAAGAGGACAGTCTCACTGCAGATTTAGTGGGTTTTAAGCCAAAATCACTATAGGCTATTACTGAAAACAAATGGTCACCCTGGGACAGAAAGTTGAACTCACTTGGGAATTCTGGCTTGCCCTAGCTGTAAAGTACTGCTGACTTAATGAGTCTCTTTCTCCTTTCCTGGAGAGAATGAGCCATTTTTCATCAGGGCTTTTCTTGGCCCTGTCAATATGAGGGTTAAGCTACAAAACTGATAACCAGCATGCGGAACAGGACCATGGAGCATAGGGATTCTGAGTGCAGTATGGATGTTATAGTCTGATTTACACAAATAACAAGCGGAGAAGAAAATGTTCACTAGACCAGTAGGTCTCTGAAAGAGGAGGAAAGTAGTAGCTGAAGTCCACGGGAAGCAGGTTTTGGCAGGTTTTAATAGTTGAGACAGGAATCAAGATGATTTGAGCAACTGATTCTAACTGATTTATCTTACTGTGAATCACAGAACCCTTTCCTGTCTGATCATGAGCTCAATCGCTGTTCTGCTATATGAATTTTATAAGTATGGAGGAATAAGAGGGTATCTCTCAGTGACCTTGCATAAAGCAAGTGTATGCACACTGAAGGAATAGGGGTATTCCCAAAAGATTTGTGGTATTGCTGTATGCCACATGCAATTCCTCTAAAATGAACTTTCTTAGGGTGTAATTTCTTCCTGAGAACAATGAATTCAGTGTGCATGCAGGGCAGATTCAAATCATCACCCAGTGAATTGCATGGAATTGCCAGCTGAATATATAGCAGTTGTTGCCACATGTGAATGTATATATTGCTAAATGCTTCTGTGGTCAAGGACCTACAGTTTCATGAGGTTTTTGTATGAGAATGTTACAGAAATGATGCAAAAAAAATGTGATAAAATTAACTCCTGCTATGTCTTTGGAAGACAGAAGCTTTGAATATGAGATAACTGGTATTGAAACAGTGGAGGAAGAGGATTGCAGGAAAAGAGGAGACTTTTTCACAGATCCTGGGGCACAGAAAAGCAACATTAGTTTCACATTGAAACCATTTGAGTCAATTGCATTTCCAGATTTGAACATCCCATGGAATTGGCTTGTCAGTGTGACAACCAGGAGAAAATGGGGTAGGGAAAGGGAGGAAATTGCAAAGCTGAGAGGAAATTAGATCAACTTTGCTTGTCAGAACTATAACTTGTTGCACCCTGGATCAATTACCAGCATTAGCTGGGGTTGCTACTCAACAGTTTTAAGCCAGATTTTTGGAGGTGAAGCAGGAGTGGGAAACCTGGACTCCACTAACTGATCTAACTCCCTTAGAGTTAGATCAAGCCTTTGTTTCAACCCCCCTTTGTTTGGGAAATGCAAAATATGAGGTCTTTTAGAAGAGGAACTGAGATAATGCTGCCTCATGATGGTTAGAAAACAGGGGATCAGCTCAAAGCCCTGACAGGTGGGAGATATATTCAACAGAACATAACAGTTTTGAGTTTCAGTTATTGTTTTATAGTGAGAGTTCTATGAGCTGGACAACTTGTTATAAGAAACTTCTTTCTGCCTGGGGTTTTTGGTTGGATCAAAGAACCTCTTCAGAGCTGAACTACCTGGAAGTGCCTAGTTAGAAGGAATCATCCCGGTACACCTAAATGTATCCTTATTCAAAAATCTTTTTCCAAATACTTGGTACTGAATAGCTTAGCTTATCAAGATTTAAGTAATTTTCAACATAGTAACTATTAGAAACATAGTCTCTTAGGAAAGAATTCTGTAAGGTTACGTGACACTTGAGTGTGTGTGTGGGAGGTGTATTATTTTTATCTAAAAATTATTTATTTGCCTAAAAGGGAAGGTAAGTCACTCTGTGAATCTAATCTTTTCGAGTAGGTGCACTAATATCAGTAAGACACAGAAGAGTTACTCTCTGTAAGTTTTCCTCTTTTCAGTAGATGTACAGCTAACAAATTAAGGCTTCTGCTAGAAAAGCCTTCACAAGCAGAAGCGTGGCATCTTTAAGTGCAGTCTTTATTTAAAAATATTTTTGAAACAATTGGGAAGATTTTTTTTTTTATTTATTTATTCTGCATGTCCTTTTAAGTGATTTTTTTGTGTGTGTTTTTTTTCAATTTCAGTAATGTTTCAAGCCTTTCTTGTATACATGTTCTAGTAAACATATTAGAAGCGTGATTTTTTTTAAAAAAGTACATATTTCAAAATGGAATTTACTGCTGTTATGCTTCCTAAACTTTTCCAATTAGCTAACGCTAGACTTCTGTGAAACTAGGTTGTAGTTATTTTAATGATGAAGAAAATCGATTCCAGTATTTCATGTATGCATATTAATGAAGATAACTTTAAATTCAAATGTACAAATAGTCCCTTTGGAAGGTTATTCACTATTATTTAATCAGGCATGAAAAGTGATGCTGTGTGATTTATGCAGCTCCTACAGATTAGCTAGCAAAGATCAGATTTCAGATGTTTTCAGTGATAGGCATAATGTAAACAGACTCAAAGTAGCCCAATAATCACAACTGTAAAAATGTCTATGAAATTTCCTCTGCTTGGAGATATTCTTTAAGGAAAAAAGGAAGCAAAGCTCCTCAGATAAGTGACACTTTGCTTATTATTTATTCTCTTCTACTAAATTTTTTGGCTGGGAATGGATGTGTCATGAGAGATGATGCATTTTTTATATTTCTGAAATAGATGAGATCATCTTTAACTGTTGTCTAAGCCATCACTGGCTATCATACAGTTTAGAACAAGTTGATGTTTTTCTTTATAATTCTGTTTATATTGTATGCTTTCCAGAGGCCTAGCAATGGTTTCATTTTGGTTCCAGTAGAGCTATGTCAACCCAAATTAAGAACACCAGAAAGATGAGATTTAGATATTCCCCTCTCAAAGTTGCCATTTTGTGGTTCTCCAGTGAGCTGGATCGAAACTGATCCTACAAAATGGTGGTACAGTTTAAATCCCTTTTTGAAAACAGTACTGTATCGATGGAAGTTCATTGTTTCACATAAATAGTCCGCAGCAATCAGAATTATACTTTCGGCCATTACTTATATTATGGGGGAAAAAAAGAAAAAAAAAAATTTGTTCTTATTAAATGTCAGAGAAAGTAAATGACAGATCACAGTAGAAAATTTCTAATCTGAAAAAAAAAATTGCTGAAATACATTGGAGGCCTAAGTGTGCCTGCTATTTATGTTAAACATAAAATAGTGTTTCAGTGGCACCAGTCATACATTCACTTGTTGTTGTGACTCTTCCTTTGGTCAGATTTTCTTAGTGACCACTGGGAAATTCAGACAGCTTCAATAAGGCCAGGCCAGAAGAAATATTGCAAGAAAAAGTAGCAGAAGAAATTATTGAAACTTGAAATACTTATTAATAAGAAGCACAACAAGCCAATACCTGCCATTGTGTGCAGAAAGGACCAAGAAGTTTACTAATTAGTCTTTAAACTCTCTTTGGAGATGGGAAAAAAAAAAAAGTCACAGTAATAACAGATGAGCAGTTAAAGGATATTAAACATGGTCCAGAAAGCTTAGCCATAAAAGATAAAAGCAGCAGTTACTCACATGGCCTGAGATAATTTCTTGCGTGTAGTAATAGCATCCCTCCCCCTAATGCCTAGCCTTGAGACCTGGTACATGCCGATAAGGTTCAAGACTCAGCTTTTTCCCAGGTTTAGGTTTTCTCCCAGCTTCTCCCACCTCCCCCTTCTCCATCATTTGCAGCTGCTTTGAAGAGCTGTGTTATCAGCTCCTCAAGCAGGAGACAAACACATGGTAGTTTGGATATTTAAATTCCTCTCAGCTCTAATCATTTCACCCTGTCAGGAAAGAGGGCAGAAGTAATAACAAAAAAGAAAAAAAAAAAGGTTAAAGCTTGCAAACTGTGAGCCAGTGTCAACTCCAACTTGTTTCATCTGGCTTTTGTTGTTCTTCTCCCTCCTCCTGATTTTATTTTCCCAGACTGCTTATAGTAAAGAAGAAATAAAGCCAGAGTTTGAACTATATGTCTCTGCCTCTCCCCAGGTGTTCATCCGCCTGATATTATAGATCTACACTCATCTTCTCTTGCTGTCTTAAAATAATAACAATAATAATTGTAGTAGTAGCAGTAATGACATTAACCCACACAGGGAGGCACATGATGTTAGTTTTTGATGGCTGATATCTTCCATGTGATCATCTGAAGGCCTTACTAACTTATTTCAATTAGCATGCCAAGCATAAATTTGAAATATTGCCAAGACAGAGACAGGGAAAATGCAAAACCAAACTTTTCTTTCTTAGGTGGGATTAGATTGAAATGATAATGAAGCTGCCAAAGTAATTTGAATGTTGCAGCCAGAAGAGGTGATGCCCTTCCTGGCTGACTGATTTTCTATTGGCGGCCTGTCATAATTTATAAAACATAATCCATAGAGCAATGCGAACAAAGGAACGCCTGGCAGGCCAATGTTGATAAGAGCCCAGGAAGACCTCTGCTAAGTACAAATAATGTCATGGGGTCGTTCGACACCGCTGGTTTCTGGATCTTCTCTCTCAAATTCCTTCATAGCTAAACCCCATCTGATACATCTGGGGAAGAAGGGGGCAAGAGGGGTTGGACTAGCAGCAGTGATGGTTTAGGTTTTCAAATTTTTATTTATTTCAGCAAATGCTACATCTTCTGTGCAGTCACAGAGCAACTGCAATTTCCTTTCTGCAAAAATAGGAGTGCATGTAGAGTCTGCTTCTTTTTTTTTTTTTTCCTCTTTGTCCATTTTCACTAGTTTTGGGGGCTGTTTTGTGGCTTTTCCTTTTTTAGGTTCACATATGATAGGACTTAAAATAATTACTGTGGCGTAAGACCATCCTTCAGAAATGTTTGGTCACATTAATGATTCATGTGTTTTTTAAATAGGTAGTGAAAATAATGTAATAAAAAAAATAAAATAAATCCACTATAAATTTTCTCCAATGTTATAGAAATTTCTGTGGTGTCAGCTGAAATCAGTGAGGCTGAAAGTCAATTTCCCTTGTGTTCAGCTACAGTATCACCAGCCTGGCCAGCTCGACTCACATATCTTGTCCTCATCTGACTCATGTATTCTCTGGTGATATACATACTTGGATTTTTATCTGGTTGAAAGAGATCTACATTACTTTTTAGACAATAAAAGCAGCCAAATATTTAAAGATGACGTCATTTACAACAGGTCTTAGGGTTAAAACTATATTAAACCCATAACTTACAGGTAGTGGCAGGTATCTGCCCAGTAAAAATTCCTGAGTCAAATCACTAGGACCTTTTACTTCTGAGAATCCAACCTCATCTTTTTTGCATTTATATAAATTAATATTTCTAGTGACCTTTCAAAATATGGCCTTAAATAATTCTCTGTCTGGACATACAAATGTTAATAATGAATATGTACATATTGTATATATAACAGCAAGGCTGTCATCTAGCACCTGCTAAATTTAAAATAAAATATGACTGTTTCTTTCTCAGATATTAGCAGTCTGTAGTGTCCTAGAAAAATTGCTTCATGTTTTGTGCCTTGGTTTCACAGCAAACCTCTAGTTAGGGAAGTTTTTTTGGGACTAAGAATGATTTCCTCAGGAAAACAGAAGCTGCAGCAAAAAAACTAAGAATGGATATACTTTTGAAAATCATCTCAGTACTTAGTACTTGTACATTTTAGTCTTGCTTAGGATACAGTATCCACGTATCTTAGAGGGCTTTCAGAAGCCTAAGAGAAACCTATTTTCGCTTTTCCGGTTTTACTCGGCAGCATATTTTACATAGCAGTGGATGCTCAAATCTCTTTTTCAGTGTCTTTTAAACTTTGCTAGACAATGGGAAAGTAGTTGTGTACTAAGTGTACTGAAGCATTGTGAGAAGGGTTCAAACATTTTCTTAACTTCCTGATTTCTGTATGTTTTTGTGGTTATTTGAAAACTGCCAGGGCAAGGGCTTGACATTTGAAGTCTGAAAGAGTCAACTAAGAAACAGAAAAAGTTAAAAAAGTTTCATGTTATATAGAAGCATATAGGAAAAAAGTACAGTACAGATCTGTACAAACTTAGGGCCTCCAACAATTAACTCGTTATATACTGAATTGGGTATTGGATACCTTTTAAGTTTTGAGGAGAGTTTTAGAATATGTGATCAGGTAGAAATTTCTAATAGGAATCTTTCCGATGCTGAAAACCTTCTGAAAACCTAAATACTGTTAAGGTCAACTTGAGTCTATTATATTTATTGTGAAATAAATGCTAATCATTCTGCTATCCACTAGGTAGAGAAATTTTCTTTTTCTCGGTGTTTCTTAGAAATTGTAGCTCATAGTGACATGTGAGGAGCTAACATTAAAAAAAAAAAAAAGGTAGAAAAAGCAGTAGCAAAGTCAATGCAGTAATTCACAGAAATCTTAGTCTTAAAAGTACATCTAAGCAGGTGAAGGCAAAGCCCAAAACTCATTCCGTGATGGAGAGCTCAAAGGATACTGGCAAATCGGTGAGATGATCTTAGCCATTGACCAGTAAGTGTTTTGTAGAAAAGAAAGGCGAATCTAACACATTTTTCATGACTATCTGTTTTTCACAACTGAATCACATTTTTCAGTGCATTTCTTCAGACAAAAGAATGTGACCAGTGGGAAATAATGCTCTTTCTCTTAGCATATTAGAAGTTTTTGCATGAGAGGAATTCAGGCTCATTCCATGGCACACTGGATTTTTCTTTGCAGGTGAATGCACATAGGAGATAAAGCTACATCCCTTGCCTTTATGTATTTTATTCAGGTCAACCACACCTAATAGCAAAAGCCTCAAAATACCCTGTCATAAGAAGATGTCTAACCTGGAAGGGCTTCACAGCTTTTCCATGACGTTTTGAGTGCTGATAAACAGAGCAAAGGCTGGTGTTACTGATACCTGAGCCAGTTCAGTAGTACTGTTCTGTTTAATGTTCTATGTGTTGTCAAGGTAAGACTTTACCACAGGTTTTTTGCTCAGACCTTTATCTTTTCTCTCCAGCGAGACAGCTGAGTGATGACACTATTTAGACCTGTGACAAGATGGCATGTAGTATTACTGCTGTCCCGCTAACACAGAAGTCCATTGTGCCCTCCAATTTCTTCCACTAGTCTATGTTACGTACTGAGTAAGAGAAGATAGATAAAAAGTAAAAGTTTCATTTGGACAATTTTTTAAACGGCATTATAAATGTTACCTTAAATACACAGGAAAAAGTTGAAGGAGAGTGCACTGGCCTTTAATAAAGAGCACAGTCTATGTTGTGTTTGAGGTTGTGGGTCCATATTGATTTTACTGCCTCTACATACTAATCTGCCCATGCACACGTGTATCTATGTAGCATATGTATTTTGTGTTTACATATATATAGATATATACATATAAAAGGATGGATATGCATATTCATTTTATCTACATGAGCATAGCTATGTGTGAATATATGTTTCTTATTTCTTTATGTATTAGCACACTCTTTCACAGTGGACTGGCACTACCATGTGAAGGATGGTAATAATCACTACGATAGGTATTTGCTGTGTCTCTCAGTATTTTTAACATTTGTGATTATAATATATTCTTCATGGTATTTTGCACCTCTTACTCAATATTCACCCTCCAAGGCCCACTTTGGTGCTGATTAAAGTTGCCTGATCCAGCACACATTTCAATTTCTGAGAAAAATCTCTTCAGCTTAAGATTTTCTCCTCAACATTTTAATTTTTCAGTGACTACTTCATCAACTCATTTGTACCTTGGTTAATTCACTACAAATCCTTCCATTTGATGCCCCCCACTTGGCTGGATGTGCAGCATGGGATGTTTCTAGTAGCAAAAAAATGTAGGCAAGTCTAAATTGCAAGATATTTTCCCTCTATAAGCTTTGATCAGCAGATTGGTTAAGATCCTTCTATTTATCTTAAAAGCTCAAAAGGAGCATGTGCATCTCATTTGCAATAGCATATAGGAATAAGAGGATGCTCATTTCTACAATGAAAAGTCCAAAATAGCAGGCATTCAAAACGGGAACACTAAAAATTCAAATCAGTAAAGAGATTTTCTGAAACAGAGAGGGGAAAAGATGCATCAGAGGATTTAGAATTGGATCCATTGATTAGACACAAGGCAAACAGGATTCTGCTGCTTAAGAAATGTTGACTTTTTAATCTCTCCTGCTGTCAGAATGCTGAAGAGATCGAGGAAAGCCCAGGTGTGCTTTAATTCCCAGCCTCCTCAGGGAAATGCTCTTAGTGTGTTTATTAAGCTGTGTGGGTAACAGTAATTAATAAACTATTTTCAAACATTAAGATGTTTGCTTAGCTGAGGATGAAAAGAGGAGAGACAAGCAGTTCCTGATCTAGTTTGGTTGACTTTATAGAAGGAAACTACTTGTGGAAGGGCTTGCAACAGAGAGTCCATTCTTAATCATACCTTTGCCCATCAAAGCCAAGCTGAGGTGCAGGCTGGTGGGGCAACTACGCTCTCTTCTTTATGAGGGAGTCACTGCAAGAGCAAGGAATAAATTTTATATCATAGGGAAGGACAGGAGAGTAAGCTGGCTGTCTTCTTGCTCCAAACACGCACCCCTTTCTCTACCAGCATTTGGGGCTGCTCTAGGATTTCCGACATAGAATCATAGAATCATAGAATCATAGAATGGCTAGGGTTGGAAGGGACCTGTAGAGGTCATCTAGTCCAACCCCCCTGCACACGCAGGGTCCCCTAGAGCATGTGGCACAGGGTGATGTCCAGGCGGGTTTTGAAGATCTCCAGAGAAGGAGACTCCACCACCTCTCTGGGCAGCCTGTTCCAGTGCTCTGTCACCCTCACCGTTAAGAAATTCTTCCTCAAGTTCCTGTGGAACTTTTGGTGCCTCAATTTGTGGCCATTTCCCCTAGTTCTATCACTGGCCACCACTGAGAAGAGGCCAGCCCCCTCCTCCTCACTCCCTGTCTTGAGATATTTATAGACATTGATCAGATCCCCTCTCAGTCTTCTCTTCTCCAGGCTGAAGAGGCCCAGTTCTCTCAGCCTTTCCTCATAGGGCAGATGTTCCAGGCCCCTAAACCATTCTTTTCCGATAATGGCACTAATATGGGAATTCTGCACTTGATCTGCATCTCAGCCGTATGTGTGAACTAAATTTGCCACTGGTGTAAGTTGTCGCAGCTGCACTGAGGTCACTGAAGCTTCAGGAGTTGGGAGTGAATTCGGTTCTCTGTTTTTTTCCCTTTGATGATTTTGCTCTTAGATCATAACATCTGCTTTCTAAAGCCAATTGCATGTGGCACAGTAAGCATGTTAATGCCCTCGGTTTTGATAGAGTTCTTCAAATCCAGCTGGATATGAACATGTGAATAACTCAGACACATCAGGACTAACCAAGATATGCAGAACTGCAGTCCCTGGTATTTGAGTAACTATTTCATAAATGTCCAGTTACATACATATGTGAGAGATTCAGTAAGAGAGGGAAGCTTATTTGAACAGCTGATGGCATTTGCTTCACTTGGAGAAACTTTTTTTCTGTCTACCCCCTGTGCTGTAAAGAAAAGTCCTCTCCACAGTTTAAAATAATTTCAGGAAGAGAACCAGACGTTTTGTATTACCCCTTCACTGTACACGTTGTATCAGGCTGGCCGATCTAAACAAGCTGCATTCCTGCATCTTTCACAATTTATTTATTTATATTTTAAAAAAGCCTTCTCAAATTGGTTTCTCTGCAGGACAGCTAGTGTTTGACATGAATGTGATTTGACAGGTTGAAATAAATACTGAACAGTTTGTAAGCCCAAATTTGCCATATGTTTTGTTTTATGCATGCTGAAGTACATTTAGGTACCCAGGCTTTGTACTGGAGTGTGCACCACGGGCAGGCATTAATTGTGCCATTGCCCTGATGAGGACAGTTCATCACCAGACAGTGTGTAAAGTTCTTTACCTGCATCTTTTTCTGTAAATTAAAAAATATCTTGTTTATGATTAAGGAGACATCCCAAAGGAGCAGTGGTAATACTAATATTTTACTACTTTTCTTATAATCACTTAATTGTGTCACAGAGGTTGCCATGGCATTTAATTAATATACAGATTAGAAACTACACATTCTTACCTGCTGTAGATGCAAAAATCTGTATTTTTCTTTTACATCTTATTTTAAAATGCATATGTTAAAGAGGGCATTCCCAGATACCCACAGCGCCTCAGGCTACACTCTAAATGTTTGATCTTGCTGGAGATTTCTAAAATGGAGATTATTCTCTTTCCAAAAGTTACGTACCACCACTGGAAATGAATATTGTATCTTGGTATTTTGAAAGTGCTATCTGAGTACTTATGAATAGATATTAGAACATTTGGACCGTTTCATTTTTGGGGGAAAAAAAGTATCCTTTATATCATGGATGCTTAAATAAAACTCAAAGGCTTGCATGAGAATTAACATGTTTTGAGAATAAAAATGTTTTATAGGAAAGAAACGCAAGCATTGCCTGAAACTGATACTTTGCCCCTGAACAGTATTTACTGATGTATTTCACTTAACCTCAGAGCCGTGCACAGTGTACTCTACAGATACTTAGGTCTCAGTGTAATGCAAGTAGTGTAGTTCTTCCACTTCACAAGTTGTAGGTATGTTTTGTTTGGCTATAGCTAATCTGTGTGGTTTGGGTCCTGTGTGATGTACCTAGGTTCCTAGGTCCCATGCAAATTCAAATTGTTCTGGCTGTGTACACAGATTTCCCACCCATCCCGACCTGGCTCGCCTAGAAAAACCATGCAGTAGGAGACAAAGCATCTTCAAGCAAGGAGATGCAGCCACCTATCATGCACTACCTAAGAAGTCTCCTGTTGGCTATCAAGCTCATATTACCAGTTTTTCTCTTCCTTATACTTCTAATGTATATGAGGATGGATGGGGAAAGGAGGGACTGTATCTTGGTGTTTGAGATTCTTCTTTCTCCTTTACTGATAGTAGAGGGAGGGCTTCTCAGTTGGTCAGGTAGGGTTTGACTGAGACTTTTGCAAGGATTATGTGGCACGCCTTTTTCAGAATTATTTATTTTTTAATGCATCCCTGTGAAAAAAATCATTGTTTTGTAAGAGGTTGGTACTTTCTGTAGCAGCACAGGTGGCAGGCAATAAATAAGAAGACATGGAAGAGTTGTTTGGAAGAGCTTTTATTGTGTGTTTTCTTTTAGCTTTTGTGTTTATATCATGGTAAAATGAACTTACTGGGTTTTGCTTAGTTTTATTCACTCAAATAAACCGCTGAAACATTTTTCAGTGGGAGGTTACAAGGTACTAACGAAACCAGAAATAAACACTGTACAGAAGTGAAAACAGAAAGCAAAATAAAACCTAGCTTTCCATTACCTGAAATACAGCCAATGTAAAATAAATCTCAAACCAAACCATTAACGTCTTCAGCAGTTTTCACGTAGTTGTACTTACCTATAGGGACAGTCCACCCCTGCTATGTGCAATGAGCACAGTACACACAACTCTTCCTACCAATGCTCCCTCATGCAGATGCCGCCCAGTGATCCGCTCCTTGCTGGCATCTGTTGGTCTACAAGTCAAAAGTCCCTTTGTGGGGGTATAATCACGTAGAGGAAAATGTCTCTCGCAAAAGCTGCATCTATCATTTGTTAACAAACCATTTCTTCCCGTAGCAAGCTGTGCAGAAAAAGCATTACCCCCCAGAGGAATAGTTGGCAGAAGTATCCACTAAGTTAAACTGGTGTCATTATCCCCCCACTGCTACAGTCTCCCCAAACAACACAATTAAGGTCACACAGCTATATCATGAAAAGCTTATGAAGCAACTGCTAGTGCTAACTGCTTCATTGCTGCTTTCTGTCGTTATGGTTTTTTTTCTTTTCTTGCTTTGTTTTATTTAGTAATGAAGACAGAATTTTACTGCTTAGACGATATTATTGTAGTAGGTGCATAGAGCAAATGAATAATGAAACATTCTTTGTCCTGATGCATATACCTCAGAGTCATGGAAACAAACATTTTTCTTTATTTATTATTTTTAACTCTATAAAAATGAAATAACATAGGAAGCGTGTTTGGACTTCTGCTGGCAAAATAGTTGGCAAAGCAATGTCATTAGCATAGTGGTGAACAAGATCTGGGTTGCTCAGAACACTCTTTTCCCTGGAGGAGAAATGTTCTCTTGTAGCTAGATACCACCCCGCAGCCTTGAATTTTCCTGGGAATTCATCTTGTCATGTTCTGGTATTTATTGAATAAGATATATTCTCTGTGGCTGGCACTTAAGTATCTGTAACCTTTGTGCAATATATATATGTTTTTTACAGATAAATGTGCTTTCCTCCCTCAGGTATTTCCCTTGCCTGTTACTATGGCAGATAAATACTATTTACTTTGAGATCCTTCTTTATGAAAATTCTACATTTTTTGAGTATCAGAAGCATTAGTTTCCATCTTGCCTCCTACCTTTTCTCTGTTCAGTTGACATTGATAGTGATCTCATGTGACATCTTTTTGGAAGTGTAGACTTATTCTATAGCCCTTATATCATTCTTTTATAAATTTTTAATGTTGTTTGTTTTGTATTTTACTAGATATTGGTGTTTAAACTGCACTTTCCAGCTATTATTCAGCTGTTCTTCTAAGAATGCATGTCCTTTTCAAGGCCTTTTAAAAATGACAAGGATTTTATTGCCAAGCTTGTTCTGTTCTGACTTTATCCTCATCCTGTAAGATTTCTTCTCAAATATTATACTTTTCTCTATAGGGATTTTGCTACTCATAACTGTATCCAAATTATGTTTAATGAAAGATCCCTCTTGATCATTAAAGTGTCAACACAAGGAGAAGTTCCACGACTTTCTGTAGTGGAGACAGTTAATATCAATAAGCTGAATGTTCTTTCACCTGTCATTGATCTCTCAAAGACTATCATTATGTTTAATTGGTGATCTTTTATTTATACGCAAAGTTTTATCTGGAACTCAAACAAACATCTAATAAAAAAATTGTATCAATTGGATAAAGAAAAGGCTTCACAAGTAAATTTTCCACTTTTTTTATTATTTTATTTTATTTTAACTCTTGAGGCATCTTTATTGTTACAAGAGTGTGTATCTGTGGTTATCTACACTGATGACCATTTCACTGCAGTGGCTTTTCATTATCTTTTTATAGCATTTATGGAAACTGCTGGCTAGAGCACATAGTTGCTCCAGGAACAATACAGACAACCCAGCTAACTTTATTCAGAAACACTTGTGAACTTTTGTTCATGAATATTTATAAAGAACTTTGGCCTTCTTAGAAGATAGGACTTCCTAGATATATAGATGTATTTAAAATATTATTGCCATTCATATATCATCTAGTACCTGATTATAACAGGATTCCCCACCTGTCATGAATTTTCTAAGCCTATGGGTGAGAGATCTGATGATGAGTAGAACAATTTCATATTTCCCACTGCACAGCTGTTCTAATCCCTGAAGATCTCACGTTTCCCCAGTCTATCTTAATTCAGTTTTCACCTGAAATTTTCCAATCCCAAGGAAAAGAGACCAGGTGGTAGATAGCTCCCCAAAGATACTTTGAGTTCTGTCATGTAATTAGAGATGGTTTTAACACGTGTTTTAGCAAGAATATTTACCGCAGTGTAGTGCATTATTTAAGTGTTTATCATTTCCTATCCTACAATCTAATCACCTTTTAGGTCCTCTTTCAGAAAGTCACAAAGCTCTACGGAGGTATCAAAATAAATTTGAAAATCAACATGGGTGGCTTATTTATGCAGAAGCATAATTCATCTAAAAATTAGATGTAAAAATTATAATGATTCTCATTCATATGGATAATGTTAAACATATTAACACGTACATATTTTGAATTATTTTTATTCCATCCACTTTGTTGCCAAGCCATTCAATTTTTTTAAAATCTTACTTCATTCCTTGTGATCAAATTGCTGATATGAAAGACTGATGGATGGAAGCATGATAATTCTTCTTCATTTTCTCTTTTTCTGTGTTTGTGCAGCAGGACTATAAGGATTCACATTTCAGTTTTAAACCTTTTAGTATTCCCAAGTATGCAAGGGATACACAAAACAAAAATCATCTATAGCAGATAAAGTGACGATGAAAGCCAATATCAAGCTAACTAAAGAAGTAGGTAAAACAGAACTTAGAACTTGTATTTTAAATAAATAAAACTTTTAAATCTGTATATATTGTGAGAATACTAGGTACTGAGTGACTTTTCCTGTGACTGAATTCAATATGTAATGAATTCTCTACAGTGTCAGGATATGGATGGTACTGGAGCTGGGTTGACACTGGACATGTTATGACATGTTGTCACAGTGCCAATATAGTAAGGTTTTCTTGAATCATGTGTTTTATTATTATTGTTGTTATTACTATCATCATCATCCTACTGGAAAAGACAAATTCTTTTATCTGGTCTTTTGCACAGCCAGATTATTGGAGTATCAAAAGAGGAGCTTTTGTCTATTTTGAAAGTACTCAGAGAAGACGGTTCCTTTTGCATATTGTTTTACAATTTGATTTTCCTTTTCAGTTCTGCTGTCCTCAGTTTCATCCAGCAGCCCTGTACTGTAAAACAGTTGCTCTCCGACTCTAGTGTTTATGCTTTCCAGGTGTTAATATGAACTAATAGGGATCAATAGATATATCAATCAGTTGCTGTATTAACCTAGTTATACTTGGAGATTCAGCCTTCTGGAGTCACTGAGTTTAACTGCCTATTAAAGTACAAGTATTCCTGGCAACTCTTAAGCTGCACAGCCCTTGACAGACATAGAGAGAAGATTCATGCTGTTCAGAATGGCTAAGTGGGATTTCATGATGTGAAAAATCAGAGCAGGGTTTTTATGGCAGCAAGAATAGCCTGGACTTCTTTTCATTAGTATGATGCATTTGTATTAATTTTACTAACTACAGTTAACGTTTTCTGTGACTTTTATGTTTATTACTGGTCAACTGTCATCACCAGTTTATGAAGATTTAAGAATAATCTAATCAGTTTTAAATCTCTAGCACAGATTGAAATTTGTCAGGGTGAAGAAAACATTTCAGCTCTTGAATGTCTCAATTTTATTGAGAGGAAACAGTATGTGATAGCTACATGAACCAGATATATTGTGATATTAAAATGCGTGGATGTCTAGATGCCTTTACTTGTGTGAATAGATATACAGTTAGATTCATCAAGTTCAAGACAAAAGTAAAAATGAAATTTTGAGTGTAACAGTGATGTGCAGTGAAAATAAAAGGCTTTTCTTATTGTCAAACGTTCTTAAAATATTTAGACTTGAAATTTTAAAAATACTTTATACAATATTTCCTACTTAGCACTCATTTAACTCTTTTTGTATTTTCTTCCATTTTAATGTTGGGGTGATTTTAGAAGTATAGGGGGAGGTTCTCCTCCCCTACAGTGAGTGGAGAAAAAGGAAGATGAGGTGAAAAGGTAGTTAAAAATCCCAAAAAAGGACAGATAAAAAGAAAAATAGCAATAAAACATAAATGATGAAAACATTGACAAGCATTATTAACAGTGATAGTTTTCTAGAACACAAATCTCTAGCATTATTGAATAAGAAAAGTGTTAACATTTCTTTTCAGATTTTTTTTTCTTCTGATGTGGAAACCTCTCACTGTTTTCTGTGACATCTATGACAGCTTTGAGCCTTTAAGAAGATTTAAATGTTGTGTTTATGTTGTATGCTCAGGTCTTGAAAAGCAGGATGGCAGTTCATTACTGTGAATCTGCTCAGTGGACCGATGCTTATGTTGTGACTAGCAGAGGTGGCAGAGTAGGGCAACAAGCCTCGTGTTGAACTGGAAGGCGCTGAGGAATTCATTCCGCCGCTGTGCTACTTGTCTGTCTAAGGGCAGAAGAAGATACATCAACATAGAAGCTTCTTAAGATAAACTAGGTGAAGAGCTTGAAAGTTTGAACCTGTAAGACATTAAAATATCAAAGCAAGTAAGTGCATTAATAGCATCTATCAGTACTAAAAATAGAAAATTGATGAGCTGTTCAAAGACTAGCTAAGTAAACTCATGTATAGTAGAATCTGCAAGGCTTAAAAGTTTAGATAATTAAATAGATCTTTTCCACTTCTTTGAGACTATGAAAAGCTAAAAGAGAACATGGTTATTTCCCAGATGACTAAATGGCCTGGAGCCATTAAGGCTGTTCAGATTCATAATATTTTTATAACAGTGGGGAATTTGCTTCATTGAGTTCTCAGCTCCATTCAAAAAGCACAGATTAGGACCATTTTCTTCATGCCTATGTCTCCTGCTGGTTTCAAAGGAAGAAGAGTAAAGAAACCCAGATATGCAATAGTCTTTACAAGTTTATTCATTTTTCTTTGCCTTCTGCTCTGGTCATGCATGTTTTTATGTATTGCTCTAGTCACTTTTTTGTTTGTTGTTACCCAAAGTTCTATTTATTTTTCTACTGTATCACTTAGTGAGCATCAGCACCCTGCACATTGTTTAAAGGTTGAAAACATTTTTATGCTTCCTATAGGTTATAAGAATTTTTTCTGATAGTTAGACTGTTCAGAAGGAAGATGAAAGTCTTACCATAGTCTGTCCCAGGGGTATTTCCTCAGAGAAGGAACCCTAGAGCCAGCAGGGGTCCAGAACCCTACAGATTAATTAACACAGAAGACTTAAAGGTGGTTCAGAGAGTAAGTATAACACGGGAGTTAATTAGGTGCAGCCTAGCTTAGGTGAGCTCATCATGTGTAAAGAGCAAGGAGCTCCCCTGACACTGAATTGCACTGACCATGAGCTGATACGGGATTTTTAGGGAAGCGCAACAGCTGAATCCAGTTAGGTCCAGAGCTATCAAAGGCAGAGTCTTTAAAAGCTAAAACGAACAAAGGTCTGTTGAGTAGTAGCCAATGTGGGGGCTGAGGAGGAGAGATGAGCCCAACCTGAGAGCACAGTGGGCGCTTTGTTTCCTGGTGTTTGCTGTTTACAGATTAAAGAGCTCTGTAATGGGAAGGTGGCCAGAAATCACAGTGGTTTGGGTTATTTTGATTGCGCTATAAAACAAACAAACAACTCCTGAAACACTGAACCTCCAAAGGGATTTAGGACTTTTTATATACTTGCATCCAGAGGCCTATCTAGTCTGATTTCTAAAAGCGGCAATATCACAAATCTAAATTGGGCGTAGGAATCTCTTTAGGGATGTAAAAATCCAAAACATTTCCATGGGGGTGTGCAAACAAATCTCACAAGATAGCCAAGCAAGGCCAATGAAAATCTAAAACAGTAATTGAGGCTGAGAAGTGATGTAAATTGGAAATCTTGTGGTGCCTCTCATCTAGAAATGTTGGTTAAGACACCCCAAGTAGTTTAACAGGAAGGATATGCCCATGCCAAGAATGTTTGTGTAGAGGGAGGTACATCTAATCATAGAGCAATTCTCTAAAGGAAGAAGCTTGGAAGATTTCAGTTTGTTTAAATTATTATTTTTGAAAACATGCTTCTGTTTTCAAGCCCATCCCACCTCCCTTTCCACACTTCTGACAACTAGCAGGTGTGTTTGAGTTATTATTTTTATTACTATTATTATTATTGAATTGTTTCTGTGTAGACAGTGGTTCTGTCAGGGCCTGTTCTGTTAATGGCAGCAATTGCTTTTGCTTATTTAGTTTTTTTGGAGAAAAAAAATGGTACTACATTGCTAATATGACATTCATGCAATTTGAGCTTTGCATACTAGGGAAATAAATCCTTTTCAAAGCACAGAAAGTACTTAGCCAATCTATCCATCATGCTTTCAGAGTACTGTTCAGGCAACTGTTTAATTCTTCATAGCAGCACTGCACTGGAATATGATTTGTCTGTTCAAGAGCTTTAATCAAAGTTAAGGTTGACAACATTGCTTGCATCCGTTTCAAGGGCAATTTTTTAGGGTGCTTGTATTTACGTCCATAGTAAGGAAATAAGGACTTAGCAGGTACCTCACAGCTCTTCAAATCCTCCTCTGCCGTTGTTGACAGCAGAAGACCAGAATTCTTGAAAAGGAAAAAAAAAATCTGTTGGTAGGCAACCTTTGTATCTTTGAAAAATAGGAAACAGAATTAATGTGGTGAGATTCCTATTGCTTACCAGTTCTTCTCAGTCAGACTAGTATTAATAAGCCCTATAAACTAATATTAATAGCATGTGCTGATTTCTGATCATGGTCATTATCTTTCTTCAGAAGACCTCCTGGCTTTATTGTCCCCATCTTCAAACTCCCTGGTCGTCTGGGGAGAATACAGTGTCTTGTACTTCAGCATACTGCTGCCACAGCTGTTAAAATAGTGCCTCCCTGAAAGAGCAGTCAGTGAAGATTTCCACCCCAGCTGGAATCAGCTAAAAGCATGAAACACCAGCTTCAGTAGAACCAGAGTAGGAGTTTGAACTCTAAGTGTACAGGAAGAAAAAAAAATATGAGAATCATAATGTTTTGATGAGGCCTTTTGAGAATCATAATATTTTAATATTTTGATGAGCCTTTTTGTTGTTGTTGTTGTTGAATCAGAACTCCAGATTGCTTCATGGAGCACTCAACCCACTAAGAGATGATAGAATGTTACAGAGTGAAATAGTGAAATTGAACTAATCTAGTGATGAATCAACACTTAATAAATATACATAAAGGGTTAAAAGCTGGGAATATAGGCAAAATTATGGACCAGATTTTCTTTTCTCTTACAGGAAAGTCTAGTTTCTTGATTCAGATAAGAAGTGTTTTTCTTAAGTTCCTGTTCATTGAATCAGTTGCTTTCCAGAACTCACCTTTTGCTGTAGCTAAGGGCTAGAGACTCAGAGGGGAAGAAACTGTGATGACTGTTTGTAGAAAATGAAATAAAAAAGACCAGTGACTGCCAGTTTGTCTTGACATATTTTAGGTGTTTACCTAAGCATAGAAATGTCATTTGAGAGAACAATATTTGCTGATTTAATAGGTCTACATTTCTGAAAGGTGAGCAATTTCAGTGAAATTGGTGTCATTAGGGCAGATCTACCTGACCCTTTATTTCCCTTTATTTCCTATTAGTTTGTTTCCCTCCAAATTAATTAATAACCTGAAAGCAGGCACAAGCATCTGCTTGTAGAACAGCATTTGCTAGAGAGTCTTTTTGGGGTTTCCATTCCCCGTGTTCTCTTGAGCTACACAACACGTCCCGCCGAGCTCCTCAGCACGCATGCGGAACTGAACCTACCCTCGGATTACAGTGCTGCTGCCTGTACGATCTATGGTAAGAAATCCAGATGGATGAGGCCTGAGATTTTTGTCTTTTGTCAAAGCTTTGCACCTCTTGGATCCTTTGCATTTAGGGAGAAAGAGGAAAAAAAAAGCCAAAAACCTGAGAAGTCTGACCAGTTGTGCTAAATATGGAGGAGGGGAGCAGAGGGAGGAAAATCCTTCGCTGACCCCCAAAGGCAATTAGCTTACAATAACGAGTCATGAGACTTCATTAGCTGCTCTCTGCTAGACAACATTGCTCCCTTCTCAACAAGCCCACACACCATGTGTTCTAATCAGCTAATTACTGCTATATTTCTATCTTATCCTATTCCACAAATGGCATTAGAGGGAAGATAATGCCACAGATCTTCAAACCAACTTTCACAAACAGTCTGTGACAAGTTCTTCTTCGGGCTCATGCAGGTACAAAGGCCCCTTTGCTTTGTACTTATCACTTTATTGTGCCTGACAAGTACCTCATTAGGTTCAGAGGTTTCAATAGATAAGTTTGACACAGGTGACCAAAAGACTTTTTCAGAAGCTGAAACTGAAATTCTTTAATCTCTGAAGGGACTATGGAGTAGGGTGGTAGTGAAGGAGGTTCAGCCACTGTTTTCTTCCTATTTTCATCCGTTGGGATGAATTAGAGAGCTTTCTTGTCCAGGAGCCGTTTTGAGCATCATTATGCAAAATGTTGGGGGTTTTTATTAAATTTTATTTTTATTTATTGTAATTCCCATTTTTCAGTTTTATTCTGTGGACAGGCACATTATTTAATTTCAGCTACAGAATGTTTAACCTTTGCTTTAACCTGTTTGGCTTGACATATTGATGCTTTTCAAAACAATGTAAAATTTTATACTTTATTCATTCAAATATGGCCAAAATAAAAAACACCATTTATTTTGCCATCTTAACTACCTCCCTGCACATCTTCTGTTTCCAGATCTATCTTTTTAAGGTTGAAATAGTACTTTTCCCCCCAATTTCTCTGAAAAATATCTTGATATGTTACTCTTTTTATACCTCTGGAAATACTCGGATTAAGATCAGTTCATGCTAGTGAAGGATAAGTCTCAAAAGGTTCAAATCAGAGGGCTCATGTATTTTTTATGCTTACACAAATATCTGTTATTCTGAAATAAACCGGTCTGAAAACCATGGCGACATGACTGCACTGACTACAGTGTTTCACCATGTCACAGGGTTTGCAAGGGATCCTGGCAAGGGATATTGTTATTATGTTATGGCAAAGCATAATGCTCAATATTTCATGCTGACACTTCTGCTGACCATCCCTATTCCCGTTGCTATAAACACAACTTACAAAACTCCTAATATTAGTATTGTAGAACACTGTACAGACACTATATGTCCAGAATACATCTTTAATATATACCTATTCTTTATTAAAGTAATTAAAATAGGTGGAATTTGAGGAAATCCAAAAAATAACTCTTAAAATTTCAAATTTGAAGTTTTCCATTAAAATCATATATTTGCAAGTATATTCTCTAAAAATCACTAATTAAACCACATAATCCAAAACATTTAGATCATCTGTGTACACATGCTGCAAAAAGGAAGTCTTATTTCATCTGGCATATAGCATTTCCCATGAATGTATTTGCTCTGCAAAACTCTCCCAAATCCTGTGCTCTTGAGCTATAGTCAGGTTTCACACAGGATCAGAGTGCAGTTAAAGCACTTGCATGGCCTCTTTAATTAATATCTTTCACCATTGGCAGTAACTTCAATCAGCTGCAGAGGGTCCGATATCACAGGTGTGTTTGTATGTTTATTTGTTTGGTTTTTATAAAGCAGCAAGGCACCCTCCCCCTGACTTATTAGTGTTCTGCCACCTCAGCAGATTATTTTTCTTTCAGGGCCTGGAGGCTGGAGGGCTGAGCGTAGGTGAGATGTGAGGTAGCAGGCTCATTGCTGCCTGCCAAAGCCACCCTTCCCCTTCCACCCCAAGCTGGGCTTTGCTTCTGGAGGTCTCCAAGCTGGAGGTGCTTGTGCTGAGAGCTCCAGCCTCACCCACTCTTCATATAATAGTCACAAACACTAGTAGACACCCGTTCCCCTTTTGTTTGGGGAATTTGTCTTCAGAAGCTACAAGGAAAAGGCATATGTAGTGATGATGTCTCAGTGCTAGCTCCTTTAGAAGATAAGGCCTGCAAGTGTTAGAAATTTTCTTGGCACTTACACCCAAAGACATGTGTCTGACCAATATGTTAGCAGGCATGAGGCCATTTGGCAGATGGATACAAGTGTACTTAGCCAACAAATATGCTCGTCAACTGTGTCTGTTGAGGGCATAATGTTCACCTGGGGAATTCAAAATGGATTTCAGGCCATGCAGGTCTCTACACCCGTGATAAAGCTATCAGGCAGGAGTCTGCAAGCACAGTGATTCAACATTCAGGTCTTCTAGGTATTTGTGCTACGTGATGGTAATTGTAACTCTTAAGATTTCCTTACACTTTCTAATACATATATTTTTAATTCACAATCAAAAGCATTGCAACTGTTTCCTAGTCAAAGATTTTTTTAATATACAAATAGTTAGGTTAAATAAATATTTAATTATTAAACAAAAAGAAATTGCTCTCTCTAAAGGGTGTGATAATGCCTTGTTTTGGTCAGCCTTTGATTTGAAAGAACAGCTTTTGAAGTAAATTAAAAGATTTTCACTGACTTTAAGGGCTTTTGCTCAAGCTGAGACTGATTATCCCATCTAAGTTCTATTTCTCATACTGATGTTGATTCATGTAAGAACTTATATGGCAGTAAATAACAAGATCAGTATCTATTCCTAAATTTCTTGAAAAATAAACTCAGCTAGTGAAGTGATGTAGGAGCAATTCCCAGTTTTGTCTAGTACACTTTGAAAACTGAAGGAAATAAAGTAGTTATTTCATCTGATAGTTTTTTAATAAGATATGTGTTCTCTCTATAAGGACAAGATATGTTTATGTGAAAAGTGAGATCCCAGTTACAAAGGTGTCAGTTTATGAAAGTTAACCATTGTTATGAAGATAGCTCTTAAGAAAATAGCATTTTTTGATGAACAATTTTTATTCTGAAAAAGTCTGACTCTCCTTATCTATATATGCAGAGAATCAGATCCTCTCCCCGTGAAGGTTAATGAGGAGACTTTAGGGCTACCACCACTTGTCACAGTACAATAGACTTGTGCTGGAAAAAATCTGTGGTAAATACCCGAAATGCATTTTTATCTCCTTGTTTTGCATGCATGATTCCTATGAAAGTTTAAACAAGGTATTATATGAGCATTAAGGACAGGATGCATACCTGCTTTTTGGTGAGCTGCTCCATTTTCTGTAATCATGTTTTGAATTCCTTCTAAAACAAATAACATGTGAATAGTAATTAAAAGAATCTTTCATATTTGCATGTAAATCCTTGAAAACTGTTTTCAGCTAAACAAGTTAATTGTTTTATTTGACCTTACACTGTACTGTCTCTGAGAAAGCTCTCTATCATCCTCATTACAAATTTATTTTGTGTTGTTTCTTATTAGCAGATGTTTTTCTTCTTTTTTTTTGCCATTCATTATGGTGTTATTGCGTATCTAACTATTTAATTTAATTGCCTCATTCAGTGTTTACACCAGTGCTTTCCTTATGGAAGCAACATAATATATATTGCGTATTTCTATTCATCAGATTTTTGTAGCTCAGGCTACTAGTACTGTTTGCTAATTTGCTTTAATCGTTCACTTTTTGTTTATATTTACTTTTTTGAATGTTCTTTTCAGGGAAGCTTCTTAAGTAAGGAGTATCACTCACTGCAGGCCTGGTCCTGCTCAAAAGATGGAAGTATTCAGAACCGTTCAATAAGGCCTACTCAGTATTCATTCAGTGAAGATATTCAATGTCTTCTATAAAAGGCCATAAATGAATATATCAGGAGATAGTACTTCATCCTTGCATGTTAATTTCAATTTGGACATCTAAACTTTACATGATTTCTTCCCCATAAAATGACTGACTTTACCTTTTACAACAATTTCAAACTGTATAACAGTTCATGCTTGTTGCTTAATGAAAATATAGTATCCAAATTCAGGAATATCTTCAAAGAATTGACAGTTTTTCCCTATGACTGACAAAGCTGTGACTTATTGCTTACATTTCTCTTTTTTCCTTGGTATATTTATTTATATATTTGCCTTAGGGAGGATTGTTTTATCTTGAATGAATATGAGAAATGAATTGAGCAGCTGAGCAGATGTACCGAGAGTTTAGCAAGCAGGTACACATTTTCATAGATGAGAAGATCCATATCCATTTCATTACATTACAGGAATGTTATTTGAAAAAAAAAAAAAAGAGGGAGCAAGGAGAGATCAAAAAGTCCCATTTATAATGTTTTGCTATGAATTGAAGAGCTACAATTAGTTATTTGAAAAGAAACGTTTCTGACAGCCATGATTTGATGTATTACATTACATGATTTGATTGTATATTGGGCTAAATCATGCTTAAAGTGAAGAGAAATCATAGTTCAATGTTAAAGTTAGAATATCCCAATACATTATTTGCTACCTTAAATGTAGCAATAATTGATAAATATGTAAATAATTCAGTGTTCACTTTATCTTCTGAAAACAGCAGACCTTGTAGTCTTAGGGGCAGCTTCGGAATTATGCACGCAAGGAAAACAAATCCCTGTAGTGCTCACTTTTCCAGTGCCTAGCCCTGTGAAACTGGAAATATGAACTGGCAGCACCAAGTCAGGGACCTTGGCTGCTGTGGCCGTGTGTGGGAGACGTGAGTCACGGAGGCAGGCGCGGGTGGGAGGCTCCGCGGAGGGCAGCGGGGCTGGGCATGCCCCTGGCACGCTGCCTCTCTCGGGACACGGGACATGTCTCTGCAGGGCCTGGCTAGGCATTGCTGAAGCAGCTCTGAGCAAGCCGCTTTACGGCGTTGCAGCGGGTAGCGATGCGCCGCTGAAAGATAATCATTTGGATCTGGGAAGCCGTACAAACACGCCAGTTAATTACCCTGCCCTCCATTTGCACAGCTGCACAGCTCCAGGTTAGTCCGACGTGGTACGGTACGGTGCAGGCATGCCCTTGGGTGTCTCCCCGCTGCAGATCTCTGAGCTGATTTCCTTTTTGCAGCTGGCCACCTAAGCAATTCCTCAAAAAGCATGCAGGGATCGTTGCTTTCAAAACCCAGCTGGAGCAGGCAGAGGTGGAGCACCCTTGCTTCAGTGCAACAGATCAACATGCAGCATCACATTCAAATGAAAGTAGGAGAATTTAATTTCAGTGAAGTTAATTTCAGTGCCTACTCCGCTTATATTAAGATAAGATGTATGAAATGGAATAACTTCAACAAAGAAAGCAACCAGCTCCACTGGTTCCCACCACGGAAATTCTTTGACCTTGTATGAAGTATTCCATTTCCAACAGCCTGGATTTGCAAGCAGCTTTCTAACGTCTCCTCCAGGTGAGTTCCTGGCCTGCTTGGACAGAAGGTAAAAGTAAGAAAGAGAATGGGAGACACGGCAAACATTTCATTTCCACCCTTCTTCAAGAATCTTAAACAAAACATACCCTTAACAGAGTTATTAATGATCAACTGTAGCACTAACTGTAAAGTAGTATTCATTTGGAGAAGCCTTGCAAGGCCTTGTTGCTTATATGAGAGCCAGGAAATACTTCAAGATCCTGCAATGGCTAAACCCGCACTTAAGCAGAGTCATCAGAAAAAAAAGTATATAGTCAGTTTACATATCTGACATTTGCATTCAAGTTCAGCAGAAATTTTTGTGCAGACTGTAAACATTGTAGAATTTTTTTTTTTTAATTTTAATTGTCATGATCTCTGAAGTTGTCTCCCTGATTTTTTATGTGCTCCCAAATGCGTGTGATTGCAGAGAAGTTCTCCTGTGTTCCTAGAGGTGCAAGGCTTTGCAAACATTTCATACAGTCACAACATGAGATGCTTTGAGCAGGAGAGGGCTCAGTGTCAACCCCTGTTTAGTACTATCCAGCTTTGGGTCTTGTGAGACACAAGCTCAGCTTTCATTTGAAAGAGAAGAGAGAAAAAAAAGTGAAGAAAGTGAAGAAATCAAATCGTTCCTAGCTGAGAGAGTCCTGGAAATGTAAACGAGTGAAAGCCAATATAAACTAAGACAAAAAATGAGCAGCTGGACTCCACTTTAGCAGCTGGAAGCTGCGGGGAACCTTAAGTTCTCCACACTCCTCAGAAGCATGCTTACACTCTCCATGAAAGTGGGTCAGTTATGTAGGAGTATCACAGAAAACTGAGCAGGAAGGAACCTCGAGAGGTCATGGAGGTCCTGTCCCTTTCCCAGCTCTTATTGTTCTCAAAAGCCAGGCTGGTCCTAGGAATAATTTGTTTCATCTTTCCCCAGCCTAAATAAACGGATATAAACAAACACTGCATTAAGGCCACAAAGAACTCCCTTTTTATTGCTGCAGCTTGTGAGAAGATGTAGGCCCTTCTTCATAGTTTAAAATGAGCCATGATAATTTGTCATCTCCAAGCTTCATTTGTAATGCTCAGCATTCTGATACAAAGGAAAAATAGCTGAAATTGTTTATCTAAGGATTGCTACTTAGATTTTATATTTGGGTGGAATGATTTTACACGTTCTCCTTTCTAGTACCTCACCGGCTCATAATGGATCTGCAAACATCACTATGAATGTTTGTTAATACCTTTCTGAAGGATATCTGTATACTGCTTTGAGACAGGCCATATAACAAACTGAATGGGATAACATAGAATGCTTTAATATGGGGCAGAGTGTGATTTTTTTTTAAAAAAAAATGCAGTTTTCCTTGTGCTGAATAGTATTAGTGCAGAGAAACTGATGCCATGAACTGCATTTGTCTTGATAGTTACATGTTTAAGAGGGAGAGAGAAAGCAAACAGAAATGCCTTTTAGAAAAAATACTCATGTTTCCATGAGGAAAACTATACATGATTTTTCTCAAAATTTTAGCAAAGGCTCCACTGCAAATATTCATCCTAAATACACAGAGTTCCAGCTGTTGATCTCAAGCTCTAATCTCTGCTCTTCGGTATATCTGAGAAGGTGGATTTTACATCAGTGTATTGGTGGATACCAGAAAAATTCATCTTCCTGTTTAGCAAAAGAATACTTTAGACATCCTGTAGCCCTATATGTGTGAATATAGCCCTATGTATTCATACATACACATATATACATACATATATGTAGCCCTGTATATATGACCTGTATATATATATAAATATAACCTGCCAATTAAAATATTTGAACAAATCCTGCAAGTTCTCCATCCCTTACTTTTCTCCCTTCCTAATTTATCCCATATCTACCCTAAGCTTTAAGTTATTTCTTTGTTTAGTATATTCCTTTGGAGATAGTGTGGAACCAATACAGAATTTCATCAGAAAGTTATTCTTCTCTTGCTTTCACAAATAACCTCCTTTCTGCCTTTTCTGAATCCCCTAAATACCTACAATTCTAAAAACAAAAAAGGGAAAAATATCTCATTGACACAACTCAGTGGATTTGACACAACATTGAAAAGCATCCATCCTCCAGGCCTTAAAGATGATTCCTCTTTTACTGCTCAGAATGAAAAAAAGCACAAAAGACAAATAAAATGTTGAATAACAGTCACAAAGTTGAGGGATGTTCTCTCTGTGGTATCTCAGATTATCTATGCTGAGATAATGATAGAGTGTTTGTCTGTGAATTGCTACATCCTCTGGTATTTCAGTTAATCCCTAACTTGTATTTAGGTCTCTCGGAATATTGGATTTGAGTGCTTTTGTAGCATATTCTGTTCACGCAGAGTTTCAAGAGAAGTAGCAGTCAGATCCTGGCCTGGACACCTTTGCAGATGTGCAAGTGTAGAGACTCCTCATTACACATATCCCTTCCCTCATCATCCTTACTCATTATGTATGAAAAACATTACATTTGCACTGTAGCATTCCTTCTCTCTGAAAAACAACGTTGAAAAATTTAAAGGATTTGTAGTGTCACACACTTTTCAGTCTCTGTACATACATATTTTTTGAAATGTATCTTTGCTCCAGCACTATTTCTAGAGGCAAAGCATTTTAAAATACGAACTTTTATATGAAACACTACGCATAATTTATTTCTTTTAATAATACACATGCAAAGATAAGTGTAATTATTTCAGTAATGGTCACAGAGCATTTTATTACCTTTCTGTTTTGTATCTCTTTGCAGAAATTCTTAGTCAGAAAGTCTTAGTCAGATGAGTTTGCAGTGTGAAGGACTTCAGATATTCATAATCAATATAGATGTCCACTCTCACTTGATCAAGTCCTCTAAGAGTGAAATACAAATGTATATAAATCCAAATGATGGGAAAAAATGCTCTCTTTAAATAAATATTAACTAAGGAGGAATCTAGGCCTTGCTGTAATTCCAGGGCATTGTTTCCTGTCTATATACTGAATTCTGATTTCAGTGGCACTTTAGCTAACTGATTTATCAGTTTAGAATTTCTGTTGCCAAAATTGCAATTCCTATTAACTAAAAAAAAAAAATCTGAAAAGGCTACTTTTATTTATTTGTTATTGATTTCAAAGACAGTCATCTTATTATTGTATTACATATTTCAATAGTATATTAGTAGACTTTTTTTTTTAATCAGTTATATATTTGAAAATCTATTGGGATAGAATTTAATTCGTATTCAGGACAAACGTAACTAGAACAGCTGATAGAATTTAAAATGTTACTTCTAATCAAATCATTTTTTATTCATCTGGATGACGTGTGTTTCTTGATTCTAAATGGAAGTGCCATATGGTTAGTCCAAGGATAAATTAGAGTACCAAAATTCATGTAGTGGAAAAGCTGTTAGCACAATTGAACTAGTCTAGCTTTGTGGACCCAAGAGGAACACTTCTTAGCTTCAAGAAATGGGGTATAAGGTCTGTTATACTGGGTAGTAATTAGATAAGAATGCATAATTCTCCTAATGTAAAACATTACAGTCTGGGCCTCTAAAAAGAACAGCAGTTTCTCCAATGTCTAGCAAATGATTAATGTTTATAATGAGATTTTCCTCGCCGCTCCCTTTCCTTGCCATGTAGACATGTTTGTCTGTGGCAGCATTCAGAAATATAACATACTTGCATATTTTGGCATATTTTGTGTAAGCGAGTATTTTCATTTGGTACTAGTGGAAAAGAAGGTGCCAATACTAAAGCTAGTATAACCCAGCACAACTCCTTCAGTGGAACCGGGATCCAACCTGGAGAACATCAGCTGACAATTTTGACCAGAATGTGTTTTCCTCAAAGTAGGTCTGTTTCACATCCTGTTAAATGTTATAGTTCCATTGATTTAGGTAAGCAGTCTTAATTTTTACTGGCACTAGTGAGAGAATAAGATTCCAGCTCCAAACTGCTTCTTCCTTCCCTAGGCTTCTCTTAATTCCTTTCCATCACTTTTTTATTCTAAATTTCCTGTTACCTCCACATTTTCAACATTAGAAAGCTTTGTGGACACTGGCAACAGAATAGGAAAGTATCTCGTTCGTTAGCCAGAAAAAGAACATAGCCTGAAGAGTAATGCTCTCTGGAGCTTGTAACTCTGATAACAGCCCCAACATTGACTTTGGGTTACAAATGTAGGACATTTAACACAATTGCCTGGATCATCTATTCCAAGTAAGCATCCAAAACTTTTAAGTACTTCCAGGCAGGGTACCAAAATCAGTAAAATTACGTTTCTCTCTAAAAATCAGTATGCTGTTCTGTATTCAGCTTTGTCGTTTTGAAATTGACTTGTTAAATTCGGAGAAAAAAACTACAGTGCCCTGTTCTTCCTCCTACTAAACAGCCTTCTCAGTGGAAGTCCTGTCTTGTCACTGCTGCTGTGCCAGATGTTGCACTTTTAGACTAAGGAGTGAATTTTAAACAATTGTCTAGTATGTCTGCCCCTAATCAGCACAGCCTACCATAGCATGTGTGCTTTATTTTTATTGCAATTCAGTTGATAGGCCTAAACTTAAGCACTTAAGTGCCTTGATGAATGGGAAAGGAGGAGAGTTTTACCTAAAGGTTCACTGCATTTTTAGATGGATAGAAATGACCATAGTCTGGGATTTCCTTTATTCATTCAGTTGGAGGATAAATAGCAATTATAAGATCTTCAGAGGAAACTGTTCTCATTTACTTTGATGTCCTTTACACTTAATTTTCTCTGACTCTCCTTTGTTACCCCAGATTTATCCCAGTGTAGCTAAGAGCAGCAGTTGGCTTTTACCAGTTGAGACAGAAATAAAAGCAAACACAATTAAATTGCTATTTTGAAAAGCCCATGGTGAACATTTAGTGTAAAGGAGAATTTATTTACTAATCTTTTTCTTTCTTTCTTTTTTTTCTTCTACACAACAGAGCAGATGGTAGTGGTAAATATATCACTGTTTGTAATACCAAGCATATCTGCAGTGGAGGATTAAAATTCTTTTTCCTCCCAGAAGCAGACTGACTTGTAATCTCTCAGACCTCTGTAGAAGCTCTTAGATAGTGGAGAAACTTTGAAGAAAGATAAATGAAACCACCATTTCAGTGAGCAGGTCTTGAGATTTTGGAAGAATTTGTGAAAATGTGTTTGAAGCCTCCAATTCCTCTTCGTTGTTACAGATAAGAAGTTAAACCCTTAATGGGAGAAGGGAATCTGTCAAAGGCTGGTAACTAAAATTATATCAGCCAGTATCAACTTGCTTAACTGACAAAGAAGCAGAAAGAAAGATTGTGGTAATTATTTTTCCATTTTTAATGGTTTTTACTTGTGTTTTTATGCTGATGCTTGTTAATGGTAATTGCCTTTCCCTGTACTGTTTATTTTTAATGAACCCCTCAGAATGGAACATAAATACTGTAAAATCACAGCAGTAATTATTCCAAACTATTTGTACAGAGAGTAAATATATATATATAATACATATATATATATATATAACCAGGACACTGGTGAATTTAGAGCTGATGAAATTTAGTAGATGATTTAAAAATACATTTACTACTAGTTACTATCTGGGACTCACATCTTTAACTTCAGTAAAGGGGGCCAAAGCCATTTCTCTGCTTGCTGAAAGTTTCCCCTTGCTCTCCAGTTGGTGTCTGAAAGAGCAATGTAGCACCAAGGAGTTGCCTGAGCAGCCTTAGAGGAAACTGTTGCATCTCTATCATGAGATGAGTTGAAATGCCAGAAGGTGGACCCGTCGATGTAGTGGTCTACTCATGGAGTTGGATTGTTCTTATGGCAGACTGGGTCAAAGATTCCCTAACAGGACAATGGAAAAAGTCACTTTCACAGCCTGTGCTTCAACTGAAAGACCTGAAGAGGAAAATGTTTGTATGCAAAGGGGATTCAGGCAATTAATTCCATAGATTTTTTATGTTGTTCAATCACTGTAAGTTAAGTCCTGGATTTGAGACCGATTCCAAGTCATTATCCCCTATCTTTCCGTGCTGAATTCACTGTGAAATTAATCCTACTTCACAGAGATGCAGGTCAAGCTTAGTAAACACTATTCATTATACATTACACATATATGGAATGTACATATATATATGATTATAGATAAAACTGTCTATATATTTATATGTACCATCAGATATATAAATGATTTTATGTATATATAAATAAATATATAATTGCACAAGTATGTAAAATTAATGTTGGGAAACAAAACACTGGTCTCTGGATTCACTGAATTTAAACACAATTCCATTTTAAATTAACTGTGCCAACAGAGGTCACAGAGAATAAACTATGTGTTCTATTAATTTTGAAAGCAGTAGCTGCAACATGTTGGTAACCACAGTACTTCCCTTCACTAATGAAGGGGTTTTAATTGTTCTGTAGTAAGTACCCCTCAGTCCTGCCTCTGACTGTGTTACCTTTAATGTTACTCTCTGCTATGCAAGGAAAGAGGGTGGAGAACGATCTATATCATGTCTGAATGCTGCTGCGAAGAGAGAACACCTGGTCTGAGACCTAAACAGCAGGTAATTACTTTTCCCACTCGCGAATCATACAAATCTCTGGCATACAGGCTGGATTTCTCATCCTTCTCCTTGCTTTTGTGTTGCGCAGTGGAGAGGATGCTCAGATTTCTGAATGTGCCTGTGTTACACAGAGCTTTTTGGTTTAGCTTGGGATGTTAAGATGGAAGTCATTAAATCATATGGGGCAGACGTAACGCTGTGGTGACAGACCATATTCTCCGAGGCAAAGTTCATTTCTGGCCTGTGAGACTCGCTTGCTAGGGAGATCCGTATGGCTGGCTCCAATATTCCTTCTGCTTTCTGTGTCCTTTTAAACTGCACAGAGCTGCTGCCGTCAGTGCAGACAGAGCACCAGATGCTCAGCACCCAAGCAAGGGGTATACATGTGCAGAAGGATATTCCTTCATATTGGATCAATTAATTTGTGAGTCCAGCACGTGCTCTTTTATATCCTTGTCTCATTTTTAACAGTATTTCCAACTTAGTCTTTACTCAAATTCCTTTGGCACCTGGGGCTTCTGCAAAGTCAGAGCGCAGGGACAAATTAAAAGATGGGGATTTCCTATATGGAAGTATTGTATAGCAAGGCAGTTTACACCTTTTGCAGGCCCCTTTTACGCCAGCTAATGTGATACACACAACTCTAAAATATCACAGATAGATCCGTGATTCTTTGCAGCACTCTTCACTTTTGTTCCTTCCTTTTGTTTAACCTTTCAGGGATAATCAGACAGAAAGGGTATGCACTTTTTTAAAAGATAAAACATTTATAAAAGTCTCCAGTGATGAGAATGGGATTATAAAATAACATAAAAGTCCCTGAAATAAAGAGGGGTCAAGTGTAAAAGAAAAAAGTGGAAGAAAAGAATAATGAGAAAGTACAGAACGTAGAATGGGAAGATAATGCAGTACCAGAGCTATCTCTGTTAGAACACTAAGGCTAGCTAGAATTTATACTAATGAGTACAATGCTTTATTTGTGGCTAGGTGATTCTGTTATGTGTCATATAAAATAAACTTACATGAACTTTTGAGAAGTTATTTTTATCTTTCTCCTTTTTTATCTTTTCCTTGAATGTTTAAAATAAATTTATTCAGCTCTATTCCCTAAAACATTCCCGTATACCTTTTGCTTCTTTGGCTTCAATATCTCCTTATCAGTCACAATGAAGAGAATATGCTTTCTTTAGACAGTAACAAATCTGTGACGACAGCTAGCATTCAGTGATACTATTTTCTTACTGTATCACCAGAGATAAGTTGTTTGGGCTTGATTAACAATTCTGAGGCTACGATTGAGCTCCTCTTAAGAAAGATGAGTAAATACAGTCATACTATTTTATCATACTATTTTTATGATCCAAGGGCTATCTGTGACAGATGTGCTCCTTCCCCAGGTTAGCCTGACTTCTCACATTTAGCCCTATTCGGGTATAACTACCACATGATCTGATCTTTGTAGTTACCTCCCTAATTTCTTCCCCCAACTCGAACATTAACAATCAACAACAGTCCTCATAGCTGCTTGCTGATGGGGAGATAAGGCTAACTGTGCATACCAGCCAACAGTCCTTTCTGAATTGAAAGAATGACTATACATCAATCATCTTATCCCATAAATATGGGGACAGCCCGAGAGCCCATTGAGCTTTTCTTGCACGGCAGCGAGCTGCACATCAGGATCTCCCCTTGGGCAGGGATGCCTCTCAAGGAGGCTCCTCGGGTTTGAGAGGTCCTTGACGCAACAGACTCATGGTAAGTAAGTGACTATAGCACACTCTCTTTCTGAACCTGTAATCTTTACTTTGTGCACAAAATCCCTTAGCCATAAACCCTCGACCAGGTCTGTGACTAGGACTGGATCCAGCCACACCCAGACTCCTCTCAGGAGTTTAGAAAGCAAGGCGGGGCCCAATCTGAACCTCATGATTCAACAGGAGTGTGACCTTGATAATTCCGAATATTATCTTGAACCTCCAATGCAGTGAATAACAAGTGACCTTGCCATAGAATCTCATGAAACTATTGTTCATATCAGTAAAACCTATTGCGGTTTCTTTCACCCGAGTGAGGTGCATTGTGTCACTCACTCTCCAAACCACTCGCTCCATGACACTTATCATATTGTTTTCTGTTTTCTTCAGCTATGTCTTCTTTTCTGTTTTCTTCACCCTCTGCTCATTTAGTAATGTTGTACTCCTGTGTAGTCTCATGGCGTAGCAAGACACCATTGCAGTAATATCTTTCCTAATATAGTATGCAATATGATATATATAAATGATAAGTTGAGAAAGAGAGAGGTTTAGATATATGAAATTGTTTCTGTTAAATCATCTAGAGGGTCAGCTGCAGAGCTGGTGGTAGAAACACAGTATTGTACACAATGCATGGTAATAAATCTGTTCTCTGCCATGGTGCCAGTTTTTTTCCTCTCTCTTTTTCTCTGTTAGGGTGTAGCTTTTATTTTCTCTCAGAACCATACATGTGTAAAATAAGAGTCCTTCTCCTTTTTCTGAGCACAGATTCCAGGCTCTTTGGGGGAGGAATTGTGAGTTTGATTTTATAAAACCTATTCCAAGTATACTTTTGTCCATCATAAAATGAATAAATAATAATAACAATAAATAACAGTAAGAATTACTATATTTACATTACCACTTGTGTGGAAGAAAGCAGTAATTTAACAGCACTTAGCAAGCATAAATAATATTTGTACACAACCTTTAGTCAAGCCTGCTGTAGCCAACTGAAATGGCAGGAGAAATCACAAATAAACTGAAACAAATTGGATGGCAACTGGGATCCTCTGCAGGTGAACTTTGTTAGATTTTAATATGAAGTCAGATGATAGCTAGTGTGACAACAGGGACCTGAAACATTCAACCCTACTCAAAGGGCAACGTGGGCAGCTGTCACTGCTGCTGGCCTTGCTACCTGTGGGTCGATATGTGATTATAGATTATGGCTTTGGGATTATGGCTTTGAGACAATCAGCCTCTGCCAAAAAACACTGTAGCTGTCAGTACTACTTTATTTTATTTTATTTTATTTTTCAAACTTATTACAGCATTTCAGCCAATGCTGTGAACTCTTACCAATGCAGAGGAATTTGTCACCCTCCAGCAACAAGATTTCAGTCTTAATCTTAGGTCATTAGAGCTTGAATTGGGACTCTGGGTTCATGTCAGTGTATCAGGATAGCTGTTTGCACCTACTTCAGACCTGCACTGACCTATATGTATGGCAGGATCCAGGTCTCATGGCTAAGCTTCTGTACCTTCAGTATCCAGATTGAAAAGGAAACAAAACAGAAAACACTTTCTAACATGCTTGATAATAGTGAAGAATTAACAGAGGTTGCAATAGAGAGGCAGATGTTTGGGGTAAATAAACCATAACACAACAGAGTAAAATGGTCTCTGAAGACAGCACTGTAGATCAAAGCCTGCCAAGTCATCTTCCAAACCCCATTATTGAAAAGATTACGAGAGTCCTTAAATACAGACTGTCAGAATGGAGGTGCTTGCCTCCAAATTGGAAAAACTTTACATGCAGCAGCCTTATACAGTCAGAAAAAAAAGCAGCAAAGGCAGCTAAGTGAAAAGCTAGGAAACCTGTAGGGATATGCCAACAGACTACTCCACCAAAATTTTTTTAGCAGCAACTGAGCCTAGGAATGGTAAAACCTTTTTTATGCTCTATTTTTTTTCCTTTTAGTCTTCAGTGAGTGTGAATATTTGTACCTATGTGAGTGCATGCATGAAATTAGTACTCACAGAAATTTCTTTTTCCACGCTGGAGCAGATCTTAGACTGACTTCTGAGTGAGGTACTCATACTCTTCCATATGAGGGTCATCTCTAGGACAGAGTATCTATCAGTTCTTAAGGAACCACTTGACCACTGTTACCAGAAAGGATTTTTAAAGAAGCTAGAAGAATAGTTAGGCACAGAAATTTCAGTGGGGGTATAACTGTCTCAAATCACTTGGGAACTATAAAATAATTAAGTATATTTTTAATATATCATAGCATCAGAATCACAGAATAATTGAGTTTGGAAGGGAACTTTAGTCTAGTCCAACTGTCCTGCATAAGCAGGGTCACCTACAACACATTGCACAGGGTCACATCCAGGTAAGTTTTGAGTATCTCCAGTGAAGGACACTCCACAGCCTCTCTGGGCAGCCTCTTCCAGTGATTTATCACTCTCACAGTCAAGTTTTTCCTCATAGTCAAACAGAACTTCCTCTATTTCAGTTTGTGACTGCTGCCTCTTGTCCTATTGCTGAGAAATATCTGTCACCATCTTCTTGACATGCTCCTTTAAGATATTTGTATCCATTTTAAATATTCTCCTCTCAGAAATTCTACTTGCTTTTCATGCTTTTGTCTTTGCTTTTTCAGTATGACACTTAAAAGTGTCTGTAATTACTAGTGAATAAATTGATGATAATGGAGCTCACTGTGGTTAATCCTTAACAGATTGTATATCTTCAGCTTGGTTACATAGACAGCAAAGCCCAAACACAGACCAGGTGCTGTCCTCAAATGAGAGGACTGTATATAGTGAAGCTCTAAAGAGAAAGAACCTGCTCACTTTTTATTTTTATTTTTATTATTATTATTCAGTTGATTTTAGAGCTGTTATTTATACATGAATAAATTGGGAAAGAAAATCCAGGTACATTGAAGAAGTCCTTCTATACAACTCTGGAAACACAGAAGTAGGATACTGTGTTTGGATGGCAGCAAAAGATGGTCCCAAGTGACCTTCACCGTTTGTTTAAAATAGTGCAAAGAAGTGAGTGTTTTATAAACAAGCCAGACAAAGAGGCTTCTTTAAGGGCAGAAACACATAAAAGGATAATGGCCGCTTGGACTAATAAAATAGGTATTTAAGACTATTTAGGACTTTGCTTTAGGTAATCTTACAATACTTTGAGTTTTATTGTTATTAATTATTATTTTTCATTATCTCATCATCATACAATTACATTAGGTTTCACAAGTATTTGAAAACTAGGTTATTCCTACATTAACATAAATCACAAGTCCTTAACCTATACTCAGAATTAAGGCATGCAATAGATGAAAGAAAGGGAAAAAGTAAGTAGACCATTTTGCAGACCTAGTAATTTGAGGAGATGTATGTCTTAGATGATCTCATTTCTGTAGTATCTAAACAAATTAATGGAGCTGAAGTACAAAGAGGATAAATAACTTATTTAAGTTCACATGAGAACTTCAAAGAGTAGCAGGGAATTGAAACCTGTATGGTTAAGTCTCATGTTAGCATCTGGACCCTGAAGCATTTTACCTCTCCAAGAGGCAGATACCCACTGACAGATTGCCTATAATTGCACAGTGGAAATTGGAAGCAGAAGACCTGACTTCTAATTGACTGGTCCAACCCCTATTCAAGGAAGATTCAGATACAGCAAAAGTGAATATTCAGGCACTTTTTTAGCAACCTTGTAGTTCATAAAAAAAAAAAACCTCTAGATACTGATTATTCTGGAATTAAGGTATGCATTAATTCAGAGGATGAACATTTTAGAGCTGTTCATCAGGAAAAAAAATGTTCAATCAATTTAATTAAATTACATTATTTTCTTCAGGGGAGTGAGAATAGTGGGAAAAGCTCATTGGTGCCTCAAAGCTTTTATAAGCAAGAAGACATGGATCTAAAAATGGCCTCAAGTATGCTGAAATTCTGTTTATCATGAAATTTTCAAAGTATGGATCAAAACAGATGTATTCTCTTTAGTCATTAATGTTGGCAATTACATCTAGTTGCTTATGAATGCATCTTGCACAATTTGCAATTACTGTACAAACTCGAGAATTACCCAAGGAGTTCCTATTGTGTTCAGGAAGCTTAGCAATCCTGTTTTCTAAAAACAGTAGCTTATTTAGCTCTCATGCCCTCTTCTTCTGTAAAATAAATCATAAATCACATTTTGTTTTACTTTCCATCTCAATCCTTTTCAATCCTTTTTCTTCAGTTCTGTTGTATAAATGACAAGAAGACACTCATCTGATAACAGAAAAATCAGGCTTTGATTTCATCAAGAATAAGTCTGTTCAATCAGACCTGTTCCTTAATTTCTTCCATTTCATTATGGGCTCAGAGCAGTCATTCTAGTTTGACCTAAGCACATAGTTCAGGTTGAGAGCTTCCCCTCTGTGTGGTCAACTTTTTTTTTTTTTTTAATTATAGTGATTTTTACTCCCTTTTCCACTATATTATAGGGTGATAAGAAGTAATATTGCATTTACTTAACCCTTTTTGCCTCATTCTTTTTTTTTTTTTTCCTTTACCTCTTCTTCTATTCTTTTGGCACCTAGACAAATAACATATATTGATTATTCCCACAGGCTTCAGGAGACTCACAAGCCATCTAATCTCTGATTTAATACATTTACATATACTACTTAAATCTACTTGTTTTTGCCAACTTGAGTATCAGTATAAACTATCCCTTTCTTGTTTATTTTCAATGTCTTCATTTTCTAAACATGCATAGGGAAGAAAGATACAGAATTGAAGTTAATCTAAATCAATGTATTTTGAAATGTACCCTAAAAAGCATAAAACATAGGTTCTACTTCATCTAGTACAAAAAAGGTGCAGATCTCTATTTTTTTTCCCCTGGTATGTTTTGGTTACTACCATTTCTTCTAAGTAAGTGCTATTCTCTAGAAAATATGAGTGGAGACAGCTGTAGACTTCACAGACCACCAAGATCTTTGAAGACCTTGACCTGTTGGATATCTCTCTCTTGAGTCTCTATTTAGATCTTGTCTGCCTGGCTCTGACATCAGTTCCCGACACTGTTTGCATTCTCCCCATCTTTCATTCAGGTGTCAGTAAAGCAAAGATACCGTCTGTTTCCCTTTGTGATCTGTTGCTGATTTCCACATTTCTGCACACTTACAAAGAGTTTCAAATTGGTTACATGAAAAATATAATTTAGCTGAATATTCCTGTAAGTAATTTCAGTTGAAACTCATTATGTTTGCGTAAAAGAAGGGAAAAAAAGAAAAAAGTGATTTGAACAACAGGCACATATTTCATCAGGAGAAAAGCTGCCTTTTATGTTGTTTGACAAACTCACATCTTGGCATTTCAACAGTATTCTGTGTTGTGAACAGGCTTTTGAGTATAAATCATTTTTATTGTAGCATGCACTGTGCTTGATAATAAACTTTTAAACACTATTTATTGTGCTACCCATACAAAACCATTACCTTTTGGCTAACAGCAATAGTTTATCTCATGACAAGTAATGATTTTAATAAAAGGCTGTGGGGAGCACTGATACTCCATGAAAGCCTAACAGTTCACAGTGATGGATGCTTTTCCACCCAGACCAGTTTGTTACACACAACTGCCTAATTCTGTCCTTTCTCTGAAAAGGTCTAATTATTTCCTCTTGGCTGTTGTAAAACAAATGTTGTTGTCTGACCAGCAAATATCTACACAAGCAATCAGATGGAGATAGAATAAAAAAAGTGAGGCATCAACAGCTAGTCCTTTCTTTCTCCCACATTCAAGTACACAAACAACTTTTCTGTGACTCACAAATGGTATAGAGACCATTGTGTCTCCCTGTCTGATGAACTTTGGAGGCTTCACATGGCAAACTTAGCCTTCCAGCATTTCATACAGAAGTGACGGTCCCGGAGTAGTGTGACTGATAACACAACTCTCTCTAAAGGATCTCCTGGGGGATCATAGGGCAGTCTTTAAAACATGTGCATGTGCTTGTTTGGAGTGGATGGGTTTGTTGGTTCCACACTTGGTTAAGCTTCTAAATCCATATTTTGGATCCACTTACCTTATAAAAGATGAGAGTCATCTTATTTTTTCTGCTCAGCTCACTTGTGGAATGACTCGGGAACTATTGATGTAATTTCTTGTCTTTGAGAAGGTAGTTGAATAAGTCCCAGCCACAAAAAAAGACATTTGCATGTTGCCTTAGCGTGGTAAACCTTCCTGCTGACCACTGATCTGTTGGAATAATAAATGTTTATGTGCTACATCCTATCAGCTTGATACCTGGAGGCAGGGGGACAACTTTTTACAGAGATTGTTTTAGGTATCTTAGGTCTTTTAGGTCTTAGGTCTTCTCAGAGATATCTCTTTTACAGAACTATCGGTTGGTCTAGAGCAATAATCACATTTTATTCATATCTTTTCAAACTCTTTGTTTAAATCCTGCCTAAAATGTTAGTATCCTCTCTAAGTTCCATACGACTGTGAAGGAAACAAAAGCTGTTGTGCTTCTCCAGATGGACCTACTGCATAGCTAGAACCAATTATTTTCACTATGGCTTTAAAAAGAATGATAATTTATAATTTTATAGGTGATTGAAGCTATAATTTAAACATTTATGGTGACTTTTTTATTGGTAGAAAAAAATCACAAGGCAAGCTTCTGGGTATTGTAAAACCAAATCATTAAAAATAATCATTATTAATCATTACTATGAAAAGCACATGTGATTTATAACTATTGAGCTATGTTTTGCATACAGAATTTACACCAATGGAAGAAAAATATTGGTGAACGAATCCAAGAAACTATTGCTGTTTTCCCTAGGTGCTTTAATTTGAACAGGGGAATGTCCTGTGACACTCAAAAAAGCAGGCGTGTGAGTTGTTTCCTTTGATATGAAGACAGAAACTCACCTCTCCTAATTGCACTGTTCCTTTGAACTTTTTCCACCAAGGAAACTAAGAACTTACTCTGGCTGGATAGGAAATAACCTTTTTTCTTACTAGTATATGAATTAACTGCAGGTTGTCATACGTAGGTGTCCCTATGCAAACTGAAAGTCTAAGCTCCCGTTCTAGTCATCAGAGACTTAATTAATAAAGTAAAACTAGCTTAGACAACCATTCTGCTCAACCCCAAGGAGACACTTGCACTATGGTCAGCAGGAGAACTTCTGGCTTTCCAGGAACTAGTGGCAGGTTTGTCACCTTGCTCATGTGGAGACACCTACCAGCAGACACCTGGCCTCAGACATCTGCAGGGCACCCATGCCCACTGAGTGCATCCTTCCCATGTCTGCTTTGAAATACAACAGTGCAAAACCATAAGGCAGCTGGAGATCTCCTTATTGTAAAGCCTAATCAGCAAGAAGTATAGCTGAGAGCAATCAAGAAAGGTAATAACACAATGAAGAAAAGTTTTCTTGTGATCAAATGGGATTTGCTGTGTTTCAATTTGTGCCAGCTCACTCCTGTCACCAGTGAGGGCACCAGTGAGAAAAATCTGGCTCCATCTCCCATATACCTTCATATCAGATACTTATAAACACCGATAAGATGCCTTGAGTCTTCTCTAGGCTGAACAATCCAAGCTCACTTAGCCTCTCTTCATATGGCAGATATTATACCTAAGAAAGCATTTAGAGTTGTGAGTCTCCATCGGAGATATCTGTGTTCTTGAATGTAAAATAAGTCATCATAGTTATGGAGAAAGATGTCTTTGAGACAGTACCTTTTCATCATCTTCATCTTGGCAAAAGATAAGAAGCATAGGTACTTCCTGCAGTATGGAGACTGTTTTATTACCCTTTCTCAGCTTTCCATCCTTCCTGCATTGTTTACAGTGACACTACTGAAAAAATGAATATCATGGTCATTTTAAAGAATTCAGCAACACTGTGCATAAGGTTTATGTAGATTTGATCAGTGATGCATTCCCTTCCTTTTAAAAGAACTACATTAACCATGGCTATAAAGTAAACACAAACCAAGCCCATTTGACTTAAGTATTCTGTAAGAACAACAAAAAAATCTGTTCAAGCAAAAATGATGCTTTAATTTCAGATTTGCAAGTTGATTTTCTGAAGTAGTTTTTTTCTTCCTATATTTCACATGTTTTACATATGCATCGAAGTTCGTTGTATGAATATTCAGTATTCAAGCAAAGTGGATAAAAATCTTTGTAAATATATACTGACTGATCCCAGAATGCAGTATCAAGTGTTTAAAACCACTGAGTCAGAGCTGTGTAGGTAATTATTGCTCTATACTTCCAAAACTGTTCTTTGAAGAAGAAAGTCCTGTGTGAGTTTGACAATACACAAATATGGCAGCAGATCTGCATGCTTCACATTCTGATAATGTTAGATGCTGTTTAAATGTTCTTTGAGCCGTTCCCAGGGTTTAGCCAGAAACATCAGCACACACAGCAAAAATGAAAACAAGGCACTATTATCAACTCGGCCACCACAGTGTGTCTTTTATTTCTGTATTGGCAGACCTTCAATACCTGTCACACCATGAACCTACCTCCCCGTTAAATTATGCTGTTGGACCTAACAGGAGAGAAAGGATAAAAGGACCACAACAGAAACAAAAATTTACTTCCCAAACCAGTTTTGAAAAGTTAATTGTGAGTTAGCAATAAGAAACTCTGGTCTTACATAGGATATTTAGAGAATGTTTAAAAAATAAGAATCCGGTCAGATAAAGTGATTACTGACCTATGATTTCAACCTGCATTAAAAACAAACTGAACCAAGACATTTCCTGTTGCTTAGATAGGATCAGTGAAATATGTAGGAGCCTTTTTAGCTGTCACATACTTCACCTCCCCATTTTGTAAGCTGCTCTCGTTAGTGGCTTTGGGAGAGCTCGACAGAGCTTCAGCCACCCGCAGTGTAGACCTCTGTGCTTTGAGCACGGAGCTCAGCTGCCTCCCTGCAGGCAACTCACCCTGTTTGAGATGTCTGCAAGCATGAATTACATTAGCAAGAACAGACATTTGTTAAATGTCGTTTGTCCAAAATGGGTAAAACAGGCTGCTCTTTTGTAGCACCTTGGGTTCTTTATGGACATCTCAGGTTAGATAAGGTAAATCCCATCTGAATTCCTGTTGGAGACCTTTCTGGTAATTTCCGCCAAATGAGGTTCCACTAGCCTTTGCTAGCAGTCTTGTGCTATAGGAAAGACAAGCCAGGAGTCAAGATAGACCAGTCTAAGAACAGGGAAGAGTAGTTGGCTTGGCCAGTGTTGCTAGCCTGGCCCCGTGGCATTAGATTAAGGTGGAAATGTAGATAGGAACTTAGAAATTGCATCCTATAAGGTATATTGATATACTCAGTATAGCAGACAACCTGGGTGTTCACAAGATAATCAGATATTCTTGCTTCCAGGCAGTAGGGCAGGGTGTTTTTATTTTTTATGTTGTTTTTCTCCTAGTAATTGCAGGTAAAATAATCAAATTTCCAGCAGGTTATTCAGTCCTTATCGATCAGTTAGAACCACTAACTGCTGGATAATATTTTCTGATAATTTTGTGTTCTTCAGATTCTGGTTTAGTTTAGCTGGTGCAGAATATTAAGAGTTTGATATAGTCATTAGGAAGTTTGGAATCATAGTCTGAGAAACTGCTTTCTTAATGGTGCAACATATCAGAGTGACTGTGAACTTTTGCTGCTGGGGAAGATTATACATGATTATGTGTCTAGTTAAAGATAGAAATAAATTGAAGCAGAATAACAATAACAAAATAAACAGAACAAAAACCCGCAGCCTCATATGCATGTGTAAAGTGGTGTGCTCCCCAGCCACAGAAGAGAATAATCAGCTGTTCCTGCAGTGGCAAGAAAAGGCTTGACAGCTGTAGACCAATTACGGCCCCTGCAACCCTCCCAAGCTGTAATAAAGAGCCAGGTTTGCTATTGTCTTCCAGGCTCGGCAGAGTAAACAAGATGACTGAATTGCCTTGGAGGCAAGGAGGATGTTTCTTATGCTTAAAAACTCCGAACTGTCGTTGGGTGTGTTTGTATTTCTCTCGGGAGACGGAAAATTTTCTGAAATAATAAATTAGGTACATTCCCTGAAGAGATATCCTTAAGAAGTAATTCTGACATGCGGTTTTCAGCTCCCTGTCTTTTTGTCACTGAACCTTTAATTCTTTTCTCCGTGGAAAAGTTCCATCATGCCCCGCTTTGCCAATGTGAGCCTACCCCACCCCATCCAAATTCCTAAGTGAAACCATACCCTGAGCCTGAAATATTCACAGCACTTGTCCAGAATACTTAAAATTATGCAGGAAAAAGCTCTCATTGATCAAACCTGACGATGTTACTGCTGCGAATGTTTGCAATGAGCTTCATTTAAAACTTGGATTAACCAGCTGCTGCATTTGGCTCCAAACTTTCTACCCAAAGAGGGTGAGGTCAGCGAGCCTGTATGAACATGGGGAAGCTACAAACAAACTTTGAAAACAGTGCATTTAAAAAAGAAATAGTTGTAACTAATGTTGTAGGGGGTCACTCTCTGGTGGTAAAACATAGATTTTTAACTTCATGCCCAGAAGAAAGCTAACAACTAAGTCATATTATTGTGACCCTCTCCCTGACTGCAAGCCCGTATAAGATTCAGTTCACAAAGAGCCTTTAAAAAGTTACCTCTCTGTGGACACTATGTGTGTGATAAATATATGATCCAACTTTATCACTTCAGGACAGTAAACAAACTGTATCTTAGCCTGTAGGGTTAAATCATTCTTGGCACAACTGAGCAAAGCCGAGAGGGAATGAGTGAAGATAAACAAATTTCATATGCTGTAAACCAAAACGAACCATCAGAGATAACCAGTTGTTAGTGGGAAAGTTTGGATAATCTTTCAACATTTAAGCTGCAAGTAGGAAAAGTATGCAAATTTGGGCCAGCCTTCTTAATAACACTTCACAAGGATGTGTGATCATCTCTGAGCCCAGCTTCCCTTTCTAAATTTCAGGATCAGTCAAATTTGAAACTTAAAAGACAAAATCTAGTCAGAACAATTGAGTCTGACATCATTTTGATATGGATCCACAAATTGTCCCCAGATTCATTCCTGTCTGGACCTGGCTGTCATTCAAAGATCTAAAAAACCTCAGTAAACTTTGTGATGAATCTAGGCTTAAGATTTCATAATGAAACTCAAGACCAAATAATGATGGTTCCTGAATTTGTAATGAAAGATCTGTACCACTGTAGAGGTTAAAGAGCTTCAGAAAGATATTTGAATTTTTCAGATTTGGACCTTGGAAATGGGATTTCTTACATGCTGTTTGTGCTGGGAAAATACTGCTTTCAAAATTAAAAGGGAAGAATCATGTGGATTTAGCAGGGTCAAGATATTCTGAACTTCTTTAATGTTCTCTGAACTTGACAGGTATCTGGGACAATCACATCAAATTCAGATTCTTCTGCAAATATTGCCAGGGAAGTGGACCTAAGCTAGGAATGCCAAGATAATCCAAAGGATTTGAGACTTTGTGCTAATGTTACATGTGGTATTCCTGTAGTCATGGTCTCCAGTCTTAAAAATTAGGGCTACATCAGGACACTCTGCAGCAGTGACCTACCCACTGCCTGATTTTCATTACCATGTAAACAGAAGGGAGGAAGAGAAGGGGAAGAATGCTGACGAGGTGGGAGAAATACTGAAGTTGAATGAATTCAGAAATAAAACCTTGAGTCTAGATCAGAAATCTTCTGAAATTTGTTAGAAGTTAGGTGCATATCTCCTTCATATTTTAAGTATCTGTGTATACTCATCTTAAAATATGATATTATTTGTTGATATATGTTTAAGAAATCTATGTTTTGTATGGATTTCAAAGGCACAATGCTCTTCTGGTTTCTGTGTTCCTGTATGAGAAAAAATACATCCCAAAATGTGTCGAGCATGAGTTTGCAGAGGTCTAATACCTGTTCCCAAAAAGACTGAGGATGTGAAATCAATGAAATCTGTTGCCAGTTCATGGAGATCATGGCATCTGACATGCTTTATTGCTCCCAGGCATTCGTAGGGGTAATTTTAGCACCTTTCTAGAAGGCTTACAGTTGCCAGATTCTTTCACTAGAATTTCCAAGCTGTAATCCAGTATGAGGTAATATGTCATTTTAACTGCAGTGGAAGGAAACACAAATGGACATGGAGGTCTACAAAAATATGAGGCATGGTTGCAGGAGGGCTGTGTGGATTTTGAACATAGATTACTAGAGGGGAAAATGTTTTTTCTGAACTAGTGGCCGTGTGTTTCTTAGTCTTCAGATTTCACTTGATGTGGTTCAGTGGAATGACAATTGAGGCCCCCATAAATGTATGATGAATAGGAACTTCCATACTTTGTACCCTTCTGCTATCTTGAATCAACTTTAAAATACTTCACTTTTTCTCTGAGCATATTTTCATTTTACTTTACATGTCTCCCTCTATTAGACATTGCCAGATAGCTGCTTCTTACCACTGCCTGCTCTGGCAGAAGTTCTGAGGACCCCAGAGCAGCAAGCAAACTGACCAACTCATTGTACTCCTGAAAAACAAGCCGTATGACTGTTGTAGACTCCTCCGTTTCTGAAGATCTGTGCATAGTATTTGATTTTTAGGGTCTCAGTATGGAAATCACTTCATCTGATATGACCCACAACAGGCAGCATTGGTCTTCAGGCAACGTTTAGGCCCTATATGTTGAGAAAAGAGGAGAAAGCGAAAACGATTATAAGTTTTGTAAGGTACATATCTTCAAAAGTTTCACAACTTTATCCAAATAGCCATCAAAAGCTAAGCGAGGGTTAGATTTTATTTTGATGAATGGGTTTATCTCTCTTCAGAGATAAAGCCCAAGATGCTGCAGAATGTAGAAATACTGTATTAGAAGGTGTCAGTAGAACCTGCAAAGATTTCTGAGCATTGGAAAAGCAATATGCTTCAGGGACAGATATAATATAAGGCTACCCCCTAGCACTCAGATCCAGACTGTATTTGCCTCAGACCTATATTTTCACATAGCTTGAATATTAGCTGAAGATGTTACATGGATAAAAATAGTTCTCTTCATTAAAAGAATTTTAATTCTGATTTCATTTTAGAAACATGGCATTTTATTACTTACCACATATTTTATGAAACTTGACTTATTATCGGGTTGGTACTTAAGCCTTCACTAATATATAAAACTGAGCTAAAAATAAAAATGAAATGGACTTACAAGACATGTTTCTCAAGTGTAAATAGTGAAACTGGGGAAGGACCTTCCAATCAGTGTTATGAAAGAAAAATTATATTTGAGATGTAGTTTGTTGATTCAGATTGTGAGATGTTCCATTGTGATTCGTGTAAATGAATATAAACAAGAGCTTGTGATTTAAGTCAAACAATCATTTGCTCCCAGATAAGG
>PTEX01000051.1:0-80718 GCA_003342815.1 Eudromia elegans
TGTTTGGTAAGCTCAGCTTTTAGAAAAGGTTTTGAGCCGTTCACGTAGGAGTGAAAGACGCTGGGGAGATTTCTGCATGACACAGTTGAGGGTTGTCTCTCTTTTTTGTTTTTGCTCTCAACAAACCAGAATTTTGCCTCCTGGCAGATGTTAGCGTGTTTGGGCTTTCTCCTCGGGGAGATTAAAGCTGCTCTTTGGCCCTGTGGGAATCATGCGTCAGGGCCGCTAATTAGAATCCCAAGCTTGTTGCTGCAAGAAGCGTCGGCTTCTCGCTAAATCCTGGCGCGCTGTGTTCTGCAGATTACGTGTCACCATGGTGGATATCGGGAATGGGATTGTCTTGCACACCGTGGCTTTCCTATCGGCGCTGTTCTTTGGCTCCTGGCCTGGTTATCAACTCTTGGAAGAAAAATAAAAGACCTTGGGGGCTTTTTCATTAATGGCATTGACAAAGCAGCGCCGAGGTGGCCTGTTCTGCTACGTTTGCCATGGTAGAAAGAGCTTGGTGGGGCTTTCCCTCGCCTGTGCATCTGAGGATGCTCCCTTGTTGCAGGCTGTGAATATTTCTGCATCAAGCATAGCTTGGTTAATGCTTCCAGCAAAACCAAGTGGGAAAATGCTTGAGTCTGTATGGAAAACAAACCCAGCAGTGCTCCATACCGATTTTGCAGTATAGCCTTAGAGTGAAAGCAAGTTCTGCACCTTGGGGAGGAGGTTGGAGAGTTGTCCATCCCTCCAGCATCCATGGATGGGAGCAGTTGTGCGCAGCAAACACCCGTTGTCCACTGGGGCTGTGCTTTGGGGCTGCCTGCCCTGGAGCACGTCCTCGGCGGGGCTGGAGACCGACCGTGGCTGCTGAGGATTGGGCAAGAACGCTGCTCCTCCGAAATGCTAGAAAAGCTGAATGACTGACCGTGACTCATCACTGACGCGTGGGGAGGTTCTTTCAGGGAAATAGCCAGCGTTCCTTGGAGGCCTGCTGAATAAGCAGTCCCTGCTTTATTTTATTTTATTTTTGGTAGGGAGGCGTCTGCTAGTAGAGGAGGCTCTTTGTGCTTTCCCCAAACACGGAGCAACAGTCGCAGAACAGGCAAAGCTGAGTGTGAGCTGAGTCCAGGCTCCTTGTGTCTGTTTAATCAGTCCCTGCCACCAGGTTTCCCAGTATCGTTATCCTGCTGGGACTGGAATAAACTTGGTTGATAGCTGGTGTCATTTATGAGGAGATTGGGGCTTTTACAAACAAATAACTGTGATTTCAAATGGGTAAGAGAAGAGAGAGCATGTCTGCCTGACGTTATGAAGTCACTTGAATTCTACTATAGTAATTATATATTTTGATTTATGACATTTTGGATTTTCTATCATATCCACTAAAGGTGTTAGAATATTAAGTGTTTTAAATTACATTGTTTTCCATGCATACTGATCTTAATTTTGTTCTTGAGGCTTGCAGTTGCTGCAGACACTTGATAGTTGTTCCGAAGAAAAGGTGTTTTAAATGAATTTAAGAAAGCAGAATGGCATTTTTGCCTGGTCAGCGTTGTGCTTTGGAAGGAAACATCAGTAAATAAATTGTAGCTTAGTTAAGACTCAGCACACAGGATAATGCCATCTGATAAGCGTTGCCTTTGGCTCGTGCCTGGAGTAGCTGTAACCCTTGACTTGTACTGCTTGTTGTGGTGGTAAATGTTAAATGGAAATTTAAGCCTGGGATGGGATTCTCTGATGCGCTGCACTTTGTGTTTGTTGAGCTCCCTCCTATGTGCACGCTGTTCAGGATATAAGCCGTTCATTTAATTTCATTTAAAAGGGGAAAATGAGTTCTGCGTGATTCCAGAGGCAATTTCCCAAAACAGAAGAGGCTTCGCAAAACCTGAAAGAAGTTATTAACAAATGCCTGTAGTGGAGTTTTAACCATGAGACTGAATTTATAATACTTCACGGTTCAAGCATTCAGCTAATTGAAGTATCTAGTTGGTATGCAGGTACATGCCAGATTTATACAAATAGTTATTGCTACAGAACAGACAAATTAAGTGTATAAACGCAGGGTGCTGGAAAAGCCCTTGTTTTCTCACTGTTGATTCATTATTATTTATTTGTGATAATCTGTAATGCAGCATTAGTTTAATATCTGAGGAAAACTTGTGCATAATGCTCTAATACATCCTTTCTGTTTGTGTAGGGCTCCTATTAATGTAAGCAGTTCAGCCGAACTGGTGCAGTTCCAAATGGGGAAATTATTCAGCACCTTACATAAGATAGGTTTGAATGTCTGTAGCAGCATGAATGAAATTGTAGGGACCGAGCAGCGAGCGACGCAGCACGTGGCTCTCGCTGCACATCAGGCAGAGCCTCCGTGGCCGTGCGTGGTCCCTTGGTGCATGTGCAAAATGCTGTTTGATACTAGAGGTTAGAAGTATTGCAAGCCAAGCCTTGTTTTTCTTTATTTATCTTAGATTTTCTTGTTCTTGGGTTGAACTTTATAGCTTTGTGTTTGTGGGTGCAGAGCTCCCGAGCGCGTGCGGTGAGGGAGCCAGGGGTATTTGGGGCTGTTCCGAGCGCTGCTGGTGGCTCCTGCGTCCCAGCCAAGCGGAGCAGGGAAGGTGAACTTGCTGGAAGGGCTCAGGGATACCGGCCCCTTCGCTGTGCCAAAGAAAAGCCTGTAATGTAAAAGCACAGCTCTGCGGGTGGGTTACGCCACCTCTCCTGCCCATGTCTCTGCTTTGACTCTCCTTAGTGTTACATCTCTTTTTTTCACTTGGTATCCTGTGATTTTTGGTGCTTCATTTTCATGTCTTTCAATGCAAATCATGTGACTGTCTTTATAATAAGAATTTCTAGGGATGCTAATGGTAAAGGAAGTATCTGTTAACCCGTATGAATTTTAGTTCCTTGCTAATTGTTACCTAGAACTGAAGTTCCAGGCTCTTCAGAAAAAGGACGTGGCCTTGTTTATGTTTCTTGAAATGCCAAATGTTTTCAGAGCTGTTTTAAAACTCAACCAGAGTAGAGATGAGCAAAACCAGGTTTTTCTCAAGGTGTCTCTGTAGTGTGCGCATGATTCACTTGTATATTCTTGAGAGAATTGGATGAATATCAAATAATCTTGCTGTGTTAGCCAGGTATTAGTTTGCAGAAACCATAGCATAGCTTGAGATGAAAAGACAGAAGAATTATACTTTATGAGCTTAATTGTGGTGGGAATATTTACATTTATTAAAATCTAAAAGTGGTTCACTGAACTTTATATATACTTGCCTATTTAATCTGCATGTAATTAACATTAGCTATGCATTAAAAATTAAGAATTATCATCAGGAAAAACTGGTATGTTCTAGCTACTCAAGCACACCCCAGAGCTGTTGTTTTATATATATATGTGTATGTATGTATTTAATATATAAAAATAATTAGAGGTTGTGCAGTATTGTATTTACATTATGGCATTTTTCCTTCCTGTACTGAAGAAGGCAGTAATTCCTGGTGGCTATTTGTTAGATTTTAAAGAGTTTTCTTTGTCTTTCTTGTTTTTTTCCTCACTCGACCGAGCTATTCTCAACAGAGCCGATGTGGGGAGTGTTCCTCATATTACCTTTATTCCCTAGAAAATGAAGCTGCAAATATCTCAGACTTGTAAGCCCTTAGAACCAGGGGCTCTTTGCATCTCTTCCTCTATTGAGTAGTGAGAGCTACTGGTGCTGGCTCTGAACTAACACAACTCTGATGTTTGCCTAGAAGGTTAAAATCTGATCTCAATTTTCTGTTTATGTGTCTATTTGGATAGTGATTGTGTTCAAAGTAGTACTAAATAATTCACTTCAGTAATTCTCATTTCTAATAACATTCTCCTTTTTCTAGGAATACATAATCCGTGTTCAGAGAGGAGTTTCACCAGAAAACAGTTGGCAGGTAACTCTTTGAAACGGGGATCCATGTAACCAGGATGTTTTATTAGAAAGAATTCAAATATTGTCTCCTCAAAGGTTTATAAATTTTTGCACTGGAGGGGGAAATACTGGTTTAGAATGAGAACTGGGAGGATGAAGTACTTGAATGCTTTTGGTCGAGAAATGTGAGAAAAACAGCATTGCTGCCAGTTACAGAAGGCATGTTGTCTTTTGCCATTGTGAATATTCCAGGAAAACAGGAAAATCGTGTGTTGTGTTCTTACTGTGTATTGTTATGAGCATCATTTTTAACTCCCAAGTGCCTGTTTGCCTGTTTGCCTGCCTTATTGCTGAAATCACAGCCTTGCTGACACATGACCAGTGAAAACTGGAAGTTGTAATGAAGATGCTTATGAAATAATTTTGCTTCTAAATGGGGAAGTGCATTGTTTGCAGACGCCTCTGCTCACAAATAGTTTCGGAAAGGTTGTTTTAAGATAAAAAAAAGTATTTCTGGTTGAGATATTAAAGGCACCTCTTTGCCTCCTGGCAGTGTGGCGTAAATCCAGTAGTTTTGAATTTGTACARAGATCAATTAAAAGAAAAAAGAAGRAAAAAWAAAAAGCATATAGGTGGGAATTAYGARTCTCTGATGGAATTTTTGAAGTGTAAAATGCTGCTGAGAATAGTAGAATGTTTCCTCAATTTTGTCTTTATATTTTGCAGATTGTGAGGCGATACAGTGACTTTGACTTGCTTAATAATAGTTTGCAGGTAGGTTTTACTCTTGATTCATAAATACAAAATGTCTTCTGGAGGAATGTATTTAAAAATGTTTTTGTTTCCCCTCTACTCTTAGATTTCCTCCAAGATAATTTCACTTTTAACTTAGTGGCACAATTTATATATAAATAGAGGAGATTGGCAAATACTGAATCTTTCCTTTCAGTACTGTGACTTCTTCTGGTTTTGTGTGTTATTATTTGTTCCTTCTTTGATTCAAAGAAAGCCAAGCCACATACCAACCTTATAAATTCAGCATTGAAGTGCTATGTGTCTCATTATTTATATTCCTCTAAAAGCACTTCCAGATGCTGCTTATCATGTGAGGGTTTTCTGTATCACTGAAAAGTGTTCCTTAGTTAAACACTGGACTTACTGTGTGTTTTCTTTTTCTTTTTTTGCACAGTTACTTCTTTTTATTTTGGGGGGGGAGAGAGCAGAGTGTACGAGTGAGTTGGGGGGGTATATGCACTGACTCATATATGCAGAAATGAAAGTCATTACTCAAGGTTTCCATCGTACTAGGTAGGCAAGCAAAATAAAAAGCAAGCACTTCTGAGAGATAGAGGATATATTTTGTTTGTTTTTAAGATTTTTTTTTTTTTCTATTACATATAGTGTGAGTTTAGGAGCTTAATATTGCTTCTACTACTTTTTTTTCACCTCCTTTTCATTTTTGTTTTTTTTTTCTTTTTGGCCCTTTTAATCAGCTATCTGCCTGGTCAAAGTTAGTGGGCAAAAACACACAAGGATTTTAGATTTTCTTATCCTATCTGAATAGGATAAGAATCAGTTGCAGGAGCCCGGAGGCTACACCGCTGGGGGTTTAGTTTTAATTCAATAGCTGGAACTTGGTCGAATTTTGTGCAATTACTTATTGAATACGTGGTAGAACATGGGAGCTGTTACCATGGCCTAGAAACCTCCTGTGTTAGGTGCAGAATAGAGGCAATAAACAGATGTGTCCTGCTGCGAAGAAAACGAAGATTTAAGATTAGATAAGTGTCCAAGGGAACGCATGGAAATGAGATGGTGCTAGTTCACATAGTGCAGAGTGGTCATCAGAAGTCTTAACCATAGTCAAGTTTTGATGGAGTGAAAGAAATTGGGGAAGTTTTTTTTTCTTTTTTTTTCTTCCAAAGAAGATAGAGTTTGTATTTTCCTACAAGTTCCCCTTAACTGTGAAGAACCAAATGTGTTAAGACATGGAAATGCTTTGTTGCCATCTCATTTAACTTTCAAATGAGCCAACCTTAATAAAAAAGGGTAATGGCTCCTTTTGACTCTAATTTAGGTTTGACAGGTACCACATGGTTAGGCCTGAGTGTCAGGTCTAGAAAGTGAAGCTAGCAGTTTATATATGATGTAGAGAAAGAGATGCACAGTGTAAGTAAAGACCTCGGGAATTTTTTTTGGACAGTAAATTAAACTTGACAGCAACTTGTAGAGTGAGATAAGGAGGAATTTGAGGTCAGAGAAAACTTTTGTAGATGTGAGACATGCAGCACTTCTGAATTCTTTCCTCCCAGATCACTAAGCAACAACATTTCATCCAAATACTGGCGTTGCGGTTTGTTTTAAAGCACTTCAAACTCTCAGCTTGTGTATTAAAATTGAGTGGAAAGAAAAGTTTAAAAAAAGTAAAAACACCAAAAAGCACCCTGCTGTATTCACAACCAGAATGTTCTGAAAGACAAAAGCTGGAGTTTCTTTGGGACCAGGGATTTCCCATTCCCCATGGCCCCTGTGGCATTTGCTTCAGGCTGTTGTGCGTGGATGCGTAGCTGAGCTGGAATGCACCTTGCTCCTGCTAATCTGATGCAACCCCTACATTGCTAGTAAGGACTGAGAATTCCCAAGCCGGGCTGGGGCTGTGACCCTGCCAGCTGCTTTGGCACAGGAGGTGTGTGCTGTGCTCCAGCGCTGAGCTCCTTGCAGGGGCTCCGGCGCATCCTCCTTGCGCTCCGTTTATAAGCGAGTGACTGCCAGGGTGTTGGCAGCAAGAGCTGGTTTTGGTGGAGCTCTTGGCCAGAGCCTCCTGAGAGGGCTGCAGTCTGAAGATGGTAAATGTAAGTGCTGTAAATTGTGTTGCTTTTAGGTTTATTCCTGGGCATTACTTTTCTTCCTTGGGAAGAGTGCTCAGTGGACAGGATGTCTTCTGTAATTCGTTTTGAGTTGTATGTAGCTCTTTTCCAGCCCATGAGCTTGCAAGCAGAGCCCAGAGAAGTGCCTGTGCTAGGAGAAGAGATTCCTGGATTCCTGTGTTGTAGAGAGGAGGGTGAGAAAAGGGAAGGGATTGCAATTTCTGCTCCAGTCAGACTAATTCCTTGTGCACGTGTGCAATTTGTTTCTGCAACACGCATTTCTTAAAGATTATCTCCGGTGAAGATGCAGCACACAGAAGGCAGGTGCTTTGATCTGCTGGACAGCAATGTGTTGACAACATGAATCATTTATTCCAGCAATTCACATGACGCAAATGAATATAAATACTGTGTGCAACCTAGATCATGTTTAGAAAACAAACCTCTTAGATCTGACTTATATAAAGCTCTGAATTTCTGCAGAATTTTCCACTTTCCCATGTCTACATATTTCACTGATTTTTTTTTTCTTTTTTTAACTGAAGTTTTGCACCACTTAAGATAAAACTCTTGTATACCCACTAATAGATTGTGGTTATTCCTGGTGTGAAGTGCATATAGCTGTTAGAAACTGCACAGCAACAAATTTAGCAATTAAAATGGAAAAATCACACCATATTTGAAAGTACAAGTTAAGAAGTTGACAGTAAGGATCTTTATATTACTCATAATGTCCCAGCAGGGGCAAAGGAAACATCAATTTGCACATACATTAAATAACTATTATTTCGTCATGAGAAAATGGTAGAGTTCGGGCTTTTGTTTTTTTGTGTTTTTTTTTTTTTTTCCCCTATGGCCAAATTATGTCAAGAATTGTAAAGAATTTGTCTGAAATTTACATTTAGTAGCCGAATGTTTTGTGCAGTGATCTCCAATGCATGAGTCCCTAGCAAAAAATTACCTCCTTGTGGTCTTGGCGTAGCTGTGTTTGCAAGTCTCTTCACACAGAGATGTGAGTTATCTGACTCCTTGCCCTGGTAATAGTACCTAGGAACAAAAAATAACACTTGTATATACAAAGTAAAAATGATTCATTTGTTAACACACAAAAAATCCATGGTATTACTCTGTATATACACAGAATAAAACATAGAAAATACAGAGAGTATTTTTTGGCTTGCTAGCTTACTGCCCTGAGGTGTTTTGAGAACATGACTGCAAAATAATGATTTTTCCTCTCTTTTTAAGATCTCAACACTAAGTCTACCTCTTCCTCCAAAAAAATTGATTGGAAATATGGAGCGTGAATTCATAGCTGAAAGGCAGAAAGGACTCCAGACCTATCTCGATGTAATTACTACCCATCACATACTGTCCAACTGTGAACTGGTAAAAAAGTTCTTGGATCCAAACAGCTATTCTGTAAACTACACGGGTAAGTGAGGGATTTTGCAGCTGCATCACAATTTCATGTGTGCACTTCTTCTGTTAATGCTGACCAGGAGTTACACCAAGGCACAGAGAAATACTTCAAAGTGATGATACTCTGTGTGTGATTATGTGCGATAATGTTCTTCCAGGTGTGTGCATGGATCATGCTGTAGTTATCGATAGAAAATATTTTCATTATTCTACACAGATGTGATAAGCTCTCTCCCTTTGAATGATGTCCTAGTGATCAGTTTTCTTCATTACTGAATGTTTCTTCTCTCAATTTATCCAACTTCAGCCACTGGAAGTTGTTGAGTATTTGTCTGGTAGACTGAAGAACTTCCTCTAAGTGGTGCAATGCTTCACTGCAGATTCAGTTCGTAGGCAGACCAACTCTTTGCAAAATGCAAACCTTATTTTCATAAAAACACAACCTACTGAAGCAGGAACTTACTACTTCCTTTTCACTTGTCTTTCTGCTTTCCCTTTATATAACATCCTTGTTTCTTGCACTCAAAAGTGGAAAGAATCTCTCCCGGATGTTTTTACAGTAAGCTGTGAAAGAGATGTAAATTATCAGTGAGTCTTTAAGAGTGGAGCTTGCTGGTTAATGCTGAACAAGCAGCTGAAATCCTCTAGGAGATAAGGTGACTTCCGTGTTAATTCTGAATGCTTTCTTTGGGACTTGTTTTTTCAGCAAGTTTTAAGGAAGTTAATAATAATCAAGAGGTTGTCTCTGTTCTCTGGAGATTTTTATTAATTTGCCATTATTTAATATTACAGCAGAGATTATATGTATTGTACTGTTTTCTCTCTTTTTCCTAGTGTAATTTTCAATAGAGAAGAGAGAGTACAGAAGAGAAAAAGTACATTCTTAGCTTTTTGCAGTATTTTTGTGTCAAGATAAGTGATATTAGAGAAAGTTCTTGATGGGAATAATCATTTAATATCCCACTTATATTCCAGCTGTAGGAGGAAAACTCTGTAACAAGCGGGTTGTCCTATTTTTCAGAAGTGCATGTGGGATTATGACAGCAAACTACCTTTGTCTGTGCAAAATAGGGCAAAGTGGCAGGTAGCAAAACAAAGAACTGATTAGTTCATATGTAATATTGATGATGTAGATGCACATTTAAGTTATATAAAAGTTACCATTTTTATAGCTAAAACATTTCGTGACATACTATATAGAGTCTACCAAGCTGTGAGCAATAGATTTGGACTTAGAAATTAAACTTGAGTATAAATATAATGCAAACTCAGTAAGATAAGTTTTCCTGAGGCAGTGGTTTCTGTTTTTTCAGTGGATATAAGTTCTCAGGTTAAAAATGCAAATACCTTTTAACTCTGCTTTTATCTCTTTTTTTTAATGATTTTGCTGACTTTCTTAATAAAACAAAGTCTGAATTTCTGAAGTTTTCCTCCTGACAAAGAACTTTATTTAATATGAATGTAATCTAATTAAGTAGTCTCTCATTGTTTTCTCCCTCCCCAGAAATTGCCTTACAGCATGTTTCAATGTTCTTCCGATCAGAGCCAAAGTGGGAAGTAGTAGAACCATTAAAAGATATAGGTAAGAAGAACATGTATTTATGAGAACTTGCCTGTCTCTTCCAACTATACCAGTTGTCCTTAGAGGAGGATATTTATCCTTGCCTACAAACCTTGTCCTGCTTTTAAGCCATGTGATTCAGTAATGTTTTAATTAAAACTGCTGATGACTTTCATTTCAGGTTGGCGAATACGTAAGAAATATTTCTTAATGAAGATTAGGAATCAACCAAAGGAACGGCTAATGCTAAGCTGGGTATGCCTTCATTTTATCCCCAAGTCTTTTTAGTGAACTTGACTTGTTTCATATATATTAACTGTCATGTTTGAATGACAGAGACGCAGACTGGAGAGCTCAAGACTTGAAAGAGTTTTGAAAGCCCTTAGGTGGATTTGTGGTGTGGGAACTACTTGTGTTTCCTTTGTCTGTTGGTAAATCCAGTTTGAATGTTTGTCCTTGGTCATTTGCTCCCATCCTGCACCTCACTTTACTGTTTCCTTAGTGGTAATGATGATGAGCTGCTGGCCATAATATAAATCTGCTCAGAGCAAAGAGCAGAGAGGTCCTTTCTAAGTKACTGCTTTTTATTGTTGTGGTTGTTTGTTTGTTTCTCTTTTTTTCTTTCTTCTAAGGATTTTTAGTTTTGACAAATATACATGAATTGCTCCTTTGAGGCAGACATGTATTGCTACCAAGTACTTTTTATGGTTACTAAATGCTTTTGCTTCTGTGCTGAAGTGTGCTGCAAAAGCAAAAAAGTGTGTTACAAAAGCATAGCTCTCTGTGAAACTGCTGGGGAGCTGAAATTGCTCAAACTTGGGGTAGGTTTGAGCAATTCCTTCAGTGGAGAGGAAGAAGGGGGGGGTTTAGGCCCTATCACACAATTTCTCAGTTTTGGGGTTGACAAAGTAATTCAGCAGTGGTAATACATGTCAGATRCTGGGAAGGGAGGAGGCAATAATACTGTCAGGTTCTTTGTGTAGTGAAATCACAGCCTTTTTCAGCCTTTTAACATTTGCTTCATGATGTATTCTTCACAAAGCAGCTGTCTTAATTTGTGAGGGGAGAATGTAGATCACATTTTCTTTATGGAGAGTAATCTTTTCCCTTCTGAGGTTTTTCTTTTTCTATTATTTCTAGGCTGATCTTGGCCCGGATAAATACTTGTCTGACAAAGACTTGCAGTACGCTGTGAAACTTCTTTCTTCCTGTTCCGTGAGTATTACTTGGAGACTTTTAAATTGTGCTAGCACAAAGGAAAAGCTCGTGAGGGCTAATCTTGCAAAAGTACATGCAGTCCAGTAGAAATAGTTTGTAATTTTAGAGTTGCTTTCATTTAGAGATCTGCAAACCTTTTAATTAAATTTCCCACACAATGAGGTAACATGTTCTCAGCACAATTATTACAGAAGCTTCGGGATTGTGGTTAATTGTATTTTGTCTTCTGGTGGCCTCCTACAGTACTGTGCAATCCCAAGCTTTTGTTTCAATTCTTCAAGACTTGTAGGCACCTTTGCACTTGCTTTGGATATAGACTAAGTAACTTRGGCAGTGACAGAAACCAGTCAGTTAATTTAAGGCTAATTTAGACATGTCTCTTCTTTGGAGTCAAGCAAAAATTAAGGTACAGTATCTGTCATTTGAAGTGTAACCTACAGTATCTTATTTTGGCAGCATCCCTATATTTACAAAGTCACTTTTGCCACTGCCAATGAATCTTCAGCACTGGTTATCAGGCCATTCAGTGAAAAAGGGACACTAAAGGACCTTATTTATAAGGTACAGGTTTTTTTTTTTTTTTTTTTTTTTTGTTTTAAGCTCAAGCAGTGGAATATTTGCTGAAATGTTCAATGTCTTACTGTTTTTCATCTATTGCTAAGTAAACTGTGTTTAATTCTCATGGTACTTGATGTATGTGTTTCTTTAAAGGCAAAACCAAAAGACCCATTCTTGAAGAAGTATTGCAATCCTAAAAAAATTCAAGGTCTTGAACTTCAGCAAATAAAAACATATGGAAGACAAATATTAGAGGTATTTTTTTGTTTGTTTTTTTTTTATTTTATTTACTAGTCAGACTGCCTTTATGATTTAAGTTGATTTTTACCCTGATTGTAATGATGCTAAAAGTATTTTAGCTGTGACACTGCAAGGACAATGACTGCAGAAAGATGGATTTTTTGTTTGTTTGTTTGTTTGTTTGTTTTAAATAAATTGATTTAACTGGAAAAAGAAGATAATTTTTTGAGTCTCTAAGTTTTACTTCAGTTCTAAAAGAAAAACAGCAGATTTCAAATCTAAATTTAAATGGAGGTTAAGTGCTGGGACTTGAATATAAATATATCTGAGGGAGGCTGTTTCTGACAAGAAATGTAGTTGGTACCTGTGGAGCTGAAGTGGGAAAGAGGTARTAATATATATGTATTTTTTCCCTGAAGGAGGAAAATAGGGAAAGCAGTATTTATACTGCAGAATTCATAGGGTGTKTGTTTGTTTTCCAACCATGATATTCAGTGGAAATGTGAATTTTAGATCGAGGTCTCTCTGGGAGGTGATTTTAGGCCTACTTGGAGGATTGGCATCAAATGTTTGATTTGTGAGAGATGTTACCAGTGAAATGGGAATGAATAGCCAGGAAAAGGTGATGGTGACAGCCCATCCAGCTGAGCAAGGGAAACACAGAAGCACCCAAAATAGAGGCCTCCTTTATTATGTGTCTAGTATAGGAGCATCTGATATCATGAGATCATCCTGAGTATCTGGTTACAGCACTCCTGCTTTGCTTTTTTTTTAAGGTTTTAAAATTCTTGCATGAGAAAGGATTTCCTTATGGCCATCTTCACTCTGGCAACGTGATGTTGGATGGAGACACCTGCAAGTTATTAGACCTAGAAAATTCCTTGTTGGGACTTCCGTCATTTTATCGATCATACTTTTCACAGTTTCGGAAAATTAATGTAAGTTTTGAAAACCTCATTCCGTTTTGTTGACTCTTAAACATCCCTCTATGGAGAACTGACTTGGAGGGAAAAAAAGAAAAAAAACCCCTCTCTTGCTCCCTTTTTATTCCTGAGCCTTTTTCCATCAAATCCCTTTTCCTCCAAATCACTGTGTGGCTGCATAGAAGTTTTATTCCAGCACACTGCAGTGAGGCTGAGGCYCAGAGCACTTTCTTGACAGAGATGCTGGCACAAATGTAGCTGAACTGCAGCCTTGTTATAAGGTCCCTTAACACATTGGCCCTGTCTTCACAGGAGTGTGTATGTTGTCTACCACGCTTTGCTTGCACTTGTATATGTGTGTAACATGCAGCTTATCACTTGGTCTTAACTGAGAGTAGCAGTCGACCTTGGCTGTTACGGCTRCTGTGAAAGTAGATTAGACTCTTGTAAGACACCTGCCTCTTCAAAACTCTTATATTAGTCTGTAGAATTTCTCCAAACCATAGGCTTGCACAGCAAAATGCAACGTCCCTACAAAAGYACTAAACAGAATTTGCCCTGTTGTAGCAGTGCAGACTTCTGGCCAGCATCTTGCCTTGCCTTCAAGTGCTCACTGCAGTTAGTGGCATAAAGCATCACGAGGCAGCTGCTTGCTGACCTTGCTAAACAAGTTCTACTGTGTTGTCAAAGAAACGATCAAAAGTTCATGGTTAGTCCAAATCTGTTGGCGCTATCAAATCTCAAAGCTTTTAAGCAGTAAGAGGAGACGTTTCTGTCTGAACATGAGCCTAAAATTCAGGAATTATCCTGCCTGGGAGCTTAGCACTTGTTAAAGCTTGTACAGACTTGAGGAGAGGTGAAAGGCGCTTTCCTGGGTTTGTTTGGTAGTAACTTGATCATCACTCTGCTGTTTGACTTGCAGTAGGAAAATGTGCTCTGTTGTTGGTCATATCGTATATGCCTTTCTAAACTGCTGTGTATGAAAAGTTTACTCCTTATGCATTTTTACAGAATAAAATATACTAATATCAGAAAAGAGTAATTTCTTTTGATTGGGGTGTGTTTTTTCAAAACTTCATTTGAGCTAAAGTTGTGCTTAGCAATTATGGGAAATGTTTTGTGCTTAGCAATTATCACAGTAGTATCTCTTTTCGTCTCCAAACACAATTCTCCTTTATTTCTTCTAATGGATTATTACATGATTTCAAACTGGCAGAGGAAAATTTTATATATATATGTGTGAGTGTGTGTGTGTATATATATATTTGTTTGATTGCTTGTTTGTTTGTTTCTCTGCAGACTTTAGAAGGTGTTGATGTACATTGCTTTGGACATTTACTGTATGAAATGACATATGGAAGACCCCCAGATACAATTCCTGTAGACAGCTTCCCTCCTGCACCATCAATGTTTGTTGGTTAGTATGCAGTCGAGAAAGTTTCCATCTCAGCTTCTGGATGCTCTGCCGTTTAGCTAAGATGCTGTGAAAGATCACCCTGCAGACTTTTGAATCCTGTGGTTAGAAATGATTATTTAGCAATTTTTTAAGGATGGAAAATATATTCTTTGAATAGATGTAGCACATAAATACAGTATTTTTTAAAACTAAGTGATAAAACAGTCTCTAGTAACTATATGGGTGTGTCCTCTGGCCTCACATCTAACAGTCTAGCAAAGTTTGTGCATACAATGGTCATGTTGTAATAAAAAGCAAGTGTTACACATCTTCATTACTGCTTAGCTGATGGAGTGCTTGGAGGAAGGCAGAGGAATCACGCAGCAGGGCCAGACCTTTGGTCTGAATTGTCTGCTATCCTGCAGTGCAAAAATGTGCACATTCCTATGCTTTCTTTGGCAGTGTCTGTGTTGGAATSCATTCTGACCTGTGAAGCTATGAAGAATGGCATGCCAACGGTTTCACGGCTCTTACAGATGCCGTAAGTCTTAATGTATTGTTTTTAATGTTTTTAATTATATTACCCGGAAAAAAAATAGTACTCTCATTATTAGAAARATTTGCCCCTCCTTTTGAGGGATGTATCATGTATTCCAAAAGAAGCTTTAAAAATATCACTTGATTAAACACTCTCCTTGTGAATATGGTATGTGTTCACTTAACTTTTTGTTTCCCTGTGTGTTGGAGCTATTAGGAAGGTGCTTTATTTAGTGTGGTGCTGTGATTTGAATTGGTCCAGCTATTAAAGCACTGTGAGCATGCTCAAGAACGCTTACTGATTCTTCCAAAGCAAATAAAATAAGGGATCTTTTTGCACGTCCTCTCCAGGCTTATTTCAGAAGATATTGCTGTCAGTTTACTTATGGCTAGTGGAAATAGATCCCGAGGTGTATAGCAGTAACTTCTAGCCCAGGTTTGCGCATAAGCTGGTACAGAGATGCTACAACTGGTTTCTAGCAGGGCTTAGAGATTCTCTGAAGCAGAGACAGAATAAATTTCCATACAGGTTCTCCTCCCAAAGATGCTGTGAAGTGGTAAAGGCAGGTAAGGAGCAAGACTAGAATATAGAAAAGGAGCAGTGTCCGTGCATGACTRGGCTGGAGATGTTGTTGTTCTGTGCAGTGCCACACGTCCTGCAAGTAGGAGACAGTGTGACCATGATGGGAGGACTGCGTGCTATGACCATGGCACCCAGCATGCCACAATGCTGGTCTCTTGTCTTTCTTAAAACAGTGCCAAAATTGTGACCTTTTGAATTAACAGCCAACCCATACCTACACCTGGGCCCTGTCCTTCAGACTGTAAGTCACAGTGCATTTAAAACAGGCTCCAAATTTTGTGTTTCCTGGTTGGAAAGTGGCACTGTGGTCCTGGCTCAGCCTTTTCCTCCTAGTCTTCCCTTGTGCTGCCCTTAAAGGAAGGAGGGGTAGACAGAAGAATGTGAGCAGGRGAGAAATATGATAAGAAAACTCTGTGTATACAAGAATTTCTACATGTTAAAAGATGTTGACCAAGCAATCTGTGCTCAACTGTATCTAGTGTGTAGGATGTTATACTACGTTCACTTTATACCTATGCTGCTTATTAAAGTATTCTAGCTAGATGTTTAAGAAAAGTAATTCATCTATTTGTTAAGTTATTCCATATATACTTTGAGTCTGCTAATTCTGAAAAACATGCTTTCTGATTGTATCAGAAAAAGTCCTGTGAACATGGGTACTTTTTGCTCTTTAAGTCTTTATTAGTTTAATTTTTTCTAATTGCTCATGGATTATTATTCTCACGAACCACAACTCTAGTCTTGGATTTGTTTTCTTTAGCATGAGCTTGTGAACAACTGCAGCAACAATCTCTGAAATATTTATTCCAGAGCCAGGCTTGAGATTTCTTTCTGGGACAGTTTTCTAGTATGTTCTCCAGAACAAAGTATCATGAAATGGACCAACAGCCTATTTTCACACTGACAGTGCCCTCTAGTGTCTTAGCTCTGGGTAGAAGAACATTAATCATTGATGCTGTTGCCGATTCCCTGAAGAAGAGAGTGAAACTGTTGGTGTAATTGCTTTAGTTATCTTTGCTCACAAGACCACCCATAGTTGGAAATAYTGTTACCTCGTTGATTTTTCACATGTTTCTTTTGAATACTCAAATAAAAGTTGTGTTRTTAGAAAGTGCAGTGATCGTTCAGGTGGAATTGTAACATCCCTGATAACCTTTTGCCTTGGAAGAATCTTGATCCTTTTAAAGAAATAGGATACTTGTTCTAAGGAAGCTCTTTTCTGCCCTTKGGGATTATAGCTATTCTGTCAGTTTTCAGAACATTTCATTAGACTTAGTGACTGCCATCTAAAGTGACTGCATCTAGGGGCTTGGGCACTGCTAGTTTTACAGCAGGGTTTGGAAACTAAAAAGCCATATTGAAACAYTAGAGGTAAAAAAAGTGAGATAGGGATGAGGGGAAAGGAGCAAGAGGGAGTTAAGTGAACAGCAGCTATCATATGCTCTGTTTCTGTCCATCTGCTGGAGATTGTATTCTAATCATTTCTTTGTTTTCATCCACTCACAGATTATTCAGTGAYGTCCTGCTAACAAATTCCGAGAAACCCCAGTTTAAGGTAGAGTTGGATACTTAGGTTTTCTTTGTCTTGGTTTACAGATGTGGTGTAAGTGGCAGACGGGGAATAACTGTGCATCGAATGGCATAGGGTAAAGGACAACTGGCTTTGTGGTGGGGTCCATCTGTATCAGGCTGGCTTTGCTGGCATGTACCAAGCAACATCATAGCATCCCTTAAAAGCGGAGCAGGAGGACACAACGTGTCCCATGAGGAGTTCAAGTGTAGTTTGCTGGAGCTAAACCGTGTAACTAATCAATGGGCTGAGTGGAGGCTGCTGAATAATCTGGGTTTGCTAAGGCCTGGGGGAATGGGCTTTGCTGGGGCACTGAGGCCATCAGCAGGTACTGCTGCTGGCTGCAGCGGAGCCACGTCCTGCTCGTGTCAGGAACGGCTGCTGTGGGCAGCCACGTGCTGGGTCTGTGGTTCTGTCATACGACAGCTTGTCAAAATACTTAGCTGCCTCCGGCATCGGAATACCCTTTCCACTGCTTGCTCCTTCTCTGTCCCTTATGTTAGACAAGTAGCCAGGTTTAGAGGGGAAAGTGCATATCCAGAGTCCTCACTTYTCCTTCACTGATGGAGCAGTGTCAGAACTTGGGACTTAGGTAGACAATATGATCATCTGACTAGTGAGTTTAAAGCAGTGAMATTTTTCATGTTTTGTGCAATGACTTTTTTTCCTCCCTCTCTTCTRTGTTAGATTCCTACTAAACTAAAAGAGGCATTGAAAGCTTCCAAGGAATGCATAGAAAAAAGATTAACAGAAGAACAGAAATTGGTAACCTCTGCATTTCTTTACTGTTTTTCCTACAGATGTTACATTTATTAATAGATTTTGAGTGATAGAGGTTTTAATCAACAGATTTTCACTCCCCAGTATGCAGTATGAAAAGTTGTTAAGCAGGAGTTGTGTGTATGGCATTTCACTTTTATGTGGGGCAGCTTCATGGGTAGTGGCTCCAAAGTTGTAGAATCACTTTACCTGCAGTATAAGGCATCRTCCTCCATCAGCAACAGTAAATATAGGAGTTAGAAATGAAAAACAAACATGCAAAGCAACTTCAGTGTTTCTCCCATCCCAAGCATATCCCTCTTCTGACAGCGTTTGAGATCTTAGCCTGAGATTTTTCTTTGGTTTTTTTCCCTTCATTTTTAAGATTCACCAGCACAGAAGACTGACAAGAGCTCAATCYCATCATGGCTCTGAAGAAGAGAAAAAGAGAAGGAAAATCTTAGCACGAAAGGTAAACAACTTGTAAATAAGTTTCTCACACTCATGAGAAGATGTGCAACTTTTTGAAGGTGTAGCATGAGCTCCARYGGGTATGCAGTTGCATTCTGCCCCRTGTTGTTTTTCTGTAATGCTTCCTGATTGTTTTCCTTTCTGTAGCTAGGTGGTACACTTCCTAAAAAGCATAGGTTATGGCAGTAGATGACTTGCTTGCTTTAATGTGCTTGAACTTACTGAGAACCAGTGTGGTTAACATTTGACATGCAGGTGGCAGCCTGCACTGCCTCCTCTTGCCTAATTGRAGGTGTGAGAGCCTTTTTCCAGGCTGTATAATAGTTTCTGCATTTCTCTTCTGTGGGTCAGTTTTCTGCCTTTTCCTTATGAACAGCAGGCACTGAAGTTTCCCTGTATGTATGCCTGGGCATATTTGTGCCTTGGGCACAGAACTGCCCTGCTRCTGTTGTCCTTGGGTGGCAGGGACRGGGCTGTTGGGTGTTGGTCTTTGTRTGATGTAGCGGGCAGATGTTACAATTCTGTTTGTCAAAATCAATCTTCRTCATGGAAAGAGGTTATTCATTCCCACTGTTTTCTTCTGCTTTGTTTAAAGAAGTCAAAACGTTCTGCATGTGAAAGTGGAGAAGAACACTCAGCAAAATACAGCAACTCAAATAACTCAGGTAACTACAGAGAGAAGAGGTTGCTTTTACAGAACTAATATAAACGCATATAAATATACAAAATAAGTAATTTTCTCTTTTGTGCCCCATTCCTTCCCTTCCCACACCAAATCAGTCTATTAAATCTCTTGATGACRTTTGGGTGGAAAGTGTTATGTTAATAATAATGCTGATTATTTGGAGCATTTAATATTTAAGCATTAAGAGGGAAACTCTTGTGATTTCTATTCTTTGGGTGTTAAGATGAAAGAGCAAATTACCTTTTCAGTTGCTGTTTATATATCAAATTCTAAAGCAACAGAACCCGTGACAAGTCTTCAGTTAGTTCAAGGCAATGGTCYGTACTACTAARCAGTTCAACAGAGTTGACTTGCCTGGTTAAMRTGTCCAAAAGCAACCTGTTGTGGARTAGTCCAGTTGTGGAKTACAGCAACTGACTGAAATCGTCTCTTAGAAGGAGAAGTGGTTTGCCATCCATGCAGTGGCACAACTCTTAAGGAGAACAGAATTTGGACGCTGAAATCCAACAGTCTAAGCACCAGAAAAGAAGCATTTCCTATTGAGGAATACTGTTGAGAGTGCTTCTTGTGTGTGTGGACCTCCTCTGATACTGTGTGCCTTGAGGCTTCTGTGTTCAGAGTGGGTCTGAGTGATGCTGATCACGTGGATGGGGTTCTCCCCCTAGATTACAGTGGAAGCAGGATTGCACCTTCAGTCAATAAAGTCAGCCTGTTTCCACCAACCTGTCCTGTCTGACTGTGTTGAATTTTAGCATCGCAACTTTAGTTACTAGACTGTTGTTTTATTTAGCAGGCTCTGGGGCGAGTTCCCCATTAACATCTCCATCATCCCCCACTCCACCCTCTACAGCAGGTAAGTTCAAGAGCCATTGCAGTGTTCTGTCTTTCCTGGCTTTTCCTTTTCTTCTCTTTTTTTGTCTAAATGTGGGTCTTGTTCCCAAGAACAGCTAAGTGATGATGATCTTCAARGATGGAATACAGAGATGACATTTATCTTGTACCAACCAAGGTGTCTTTTGAGGGCCTTAGAAAGTCTTTTAATACCTGCTGTTAGTAATCTTTCTTGTGGTAGACGTGCATATGATCCATAGAGTCTTACATGCTTGTTCTGAAGTCTCTCTTGCTCCAGTCCTACTGGCATTGCTACTTTCCAGACGTTCTCTGGGCCTTGTTTTGCACTCTGCATTTGTTTGGATGTCTGTGCCCTCTCAAGTATTGTTTTTTGTTCCCTTGTTTTTGTGTATTCTCTTTACACCTGTACTGCTATGATAGAATTTCAGGAGTTTTATGTGTGAAAAACTGAGTCGCGTACATTGTGTAAATCTTGCCAGTTCCACTACAGTCTTAACACCACTAGAACTGCTTGTGCAGAGAAACATGTCCAAGTCATTTGGGTTAAGAATAATCTCTATTTTTTTTGTCCTGTTCCTTCTTCCAATGTGCAAGGTAACTGTACAAACAGGTTTGCTAGCACAGGTGGTTGAAAGGGGGACACAATCTACTTAAATGAGGATTGCCCAGRATAGAAATGCTCATGAAACTGTAGTTTCGTTCCATCTGAATGTGGAGCTGTTGTGCACGTTTCGGTCTGAAATGCTAGAAACGGAGCACCGAGAAACATCAGAAGCAAAAGGTGTTAATGGATTGTGTTTCTAGAAGAAAAGCTGTCTCTAGCACTGCATGTTGTGATGACTCAGTCATGATTCATAGACCGAACAACTTTCTGCACAGAACAACTTGTTAACTTAAGCGATGCGATCAAATTTGTGTTTGTTGTAAATGGTTTTTCAAAGGACATGGCAATCTGTGCACTGTAATTCACATTAGTTGTGCTCTAATTCAAATTAGTCATTTCTCTTTCAAGTTACTTTTCAAGTACATTGACGTGTATATTTTAGGAACTGACTTCTTCCAGTTATTCTAACCAAGGTAATTACTGTCACCGCGTTGCACATAAACTGTTGGCTGGATCTATTTAACTCCCAGCCTGCCTTCAAAATGGGTGTTTAGACAACACTTTGCCCCCCTGAAATAAGACACATATAGAAGGTAGTTTTAGCTTTATGTGCCCTTGAACTTGATTGAAAGCTGTTTCAAGTTGAGCATGTGATGCAGTTTTTTGTGTAGGGTTGGCCCGAGTGTTTCAGTTTGGTCCTGATGTTAAACTGTTTGGTCACAGTGTGCAGTTCCTTGTGCTGCCAGCGTGCAGGTGGTGCCTGGTGGTGACTCGCGCCCTGTTTGGCACTGTGCAAATTGCCCTGCCGCAAAGGGCTTTGGTGCACTGGTGGCACTGGGGCTCTCGGCAGGCTGTGAAGGCACCTGTCACCGTTTTAGCAGTACTCTTGGGAGTGGATTTCATAGCAGAAACTTCAGACTGGCCTGCCATGGGTGAGAAACCTCATGCAGGGAGSTCTTCAAAAGCTCATCCACTCAGCCTGCAGCCTTGGAGTGCTTGCTACGGTCAATGCAAAACATGCAAAGGAGAGAGAAAAAAAGATGGCTAGATAGAGTGGAGGGTTTTTTTTGCATTTACTGTAGCATTCAGTCAGTGTGTGACCTACTTTGAGGGGAAAGTCTGCTAGAWACGTAAACTCGGATGGGCTTTTTTTGGTTGACTACAATATCTGTATTATTGCAAATGACATAATCATAGTAGTCTTAATTCTGATCTGGCTTAAAAGCCAGAAGTCTGCGAATTACCATTTTGAAAATACCTTGAGACTTGTTCTCCTTTGTAGATTGTTATGAAAGAGCACTGGGCGTGGGTTGTGGGACTAGATAGTCCCCTTGTCTGAACTTTGAATGACTGCGTTGTCTCTGTGTGTTTGAGGGTTGATTATTTGACAGTAGATCCAGTGCGGTACTGCTGGTGGCATCTCTAAACCAACCACTTGTTACTGTGTAACTCTAGAGTAGTTATTTGGTATATGCCAAATACAAATTACCGCAGTGCCTTGTCTTAAATGACTAARACATATAGGACCTGAGTTTCTTGGGCCATTGCACGTGGAGATTCTAATGTAACTTTTGAATTTCTGATACTCTGTCATGTGTTTTATTCCTTCCCCCCTTGAACCCTCAACTCACATAATTCTTCAGTTCTTGAAAACCAGTACTTTTTGTGTGTGTGGTTCTGAGCTGTGCTAGAGTCAGAAGGGATGCAGAACGTGGTGATATAGGTCATATAATATTTCAGTGCCTCCCCTTTAGATCTGGTAAGCCCATAAAGTACCAGTGAGCTTACAAGAGAAGTTTGGCAATCAGCACTTTCCTGAATGAGGTAAATAGCTACTACAGCTTCACTGGGCTTCCCTGCAGGAATCAAATGAGAACTGTACATACCTTTATGTTTCTTTTCCTGTGGTACTTGTTTTGGATCCTTCAGTACAGCATATGTTTCACAGAGAGCCATACAGTGCTGCTTTCCTGCCCTTCACCTTTCTGTAAGACTGTTCTCATGCTTCAGCAAGTGCTATCTTGAGCGTCTCTGATCCACGTTACATAAGTGTAAACATAGGTGTTAGCAATACAGGAAGTGTCCTGTGAATGAATTTTGTCTTCTATAGCTTATCTTCATGCAGGTTTCTGGCTAAATAACTCTAAATGCACTTTAATCCCCTAAAGCTTGATTTCTGGCATGTGGAGTTGAAAGCATGTGTGTTGTATTTGTTCACCAAGTATAATAATGTTTAAAGCATGGAAAATTGTGGTTCATTAGTCAGAATGGGACAAAATGTTTTGTGCATAATATAAAATAGTTGATCTACTATCACCATATTTTTCAGTGAATAAGAATGTATTGACTTTTTGCACTGACTTTCCAGCTAACAGTTTCTGTTTGTTGTCCTCTGACACGAGAACCAGACGATTAAYTTGTGTCCTCTCTCTTTCTCTGCTGTCCTCAATAGAGCATGCATCATTTTGAACGTGAATTTTCGGAAAAGTAAGCTAATGCTGATTTCTCTCTTTAAAGATGCTCTGTTTCTGTCTGGGAGAGTTGAATGCAAAACTTGAGCTTGCTGATAGCATTGGGAGGGAACAAGGGAAAAGATCTGATCGTTTTAATGGATTGTTTTAATGAAATACAGCATCTTTAAAAACTGTCACTAAAATGATTTTCTTTGCATCCCATTCACTCAGCATAGTTTTTAATACTGTTTGCACAATTACTGTCACTTTAAATTCATAATTAAGTTTTTGTTTCAATTCAGGCATCAAGTTTACAGCATCTGATACACTYCCTATTCCCTTTAACACATTCTCTTAACAAAAATGCCCCTGTAAAAACCCCTTGGTAAGTTCTTGTTTGAGTGTTTYATTCTTACAGGTGTGTGAATGAGTAGGTGTGTGATTGCCAGCAGCTTCTTCCAACGTGTATCAGGARGGTCTAGTAATAACTGAGGACTTGTCTCACATCCTTTTCCTAGCAGATACAGGAAAATATTTCACTGTTGAGCACAGAGCAAGTTATTCCCTAGATGGAACTGTATTGGAGTCACCCCAGAGTAAGGAGTTCTTTTGCATCAAGTCYTGCCAATCAGAAACAAGCTGTCCTTCCTTCCTTGATTAATTAAAATTAATGAACTTGAAGGATTTTCAGTATCATGGTCTTAACAAACAGATTCAGTATGTAGTTGTTTATAGCTAGTCACATACCATCTCAAAACCCGTGTATATTTATTCATGCATTAAGACAGAGGTAAAATAGGGGATCGTTGCCTGTAATCAGTCTCCCTAAAGCTGGAGTATCTTTTAGCTATATGATATTGTTGGCAGCTCAGTTTCTATGATATCTAGTCCGAGAAATTCAGCAAATTTCCAAAAAGGCAAGTGGCATCTCCACCTGCTCCGCTGTCCTGTCTGTCCTCGTCCTGAAATAACTGGACCAAAATTCAAAAATAATRTATGGTGTCTTGGCCTAACAACATTTAACAATCCAGTCAGCTGGATATAGAGTGGCCGTTTGCCTCTGTTCATGTTAGATGCATACCTACCTTCCACACCCTGCGTTACTGTTGGATTTGTATTCTCTTTTGGCCATCGGTTCRTGGTCTTTCCTTACTGTATATTGTGCAACTACTTTCATAGCTTCTTCAATCTTATTTTGCTGTYCTTATCCCAAATCTTGTYTTAGYTCCTTGCAACTTTTACATCTCTTCCAAGCTGTCTCATTTGTGAATAGCTTTCTTAGCTCTTTGAGGGCAATGCATCTGATCACAAGTCGCTACCCCAGTGCTGTAGGTATATCCTGCTCCGACAGTTTTAATGGGGAACTTGCACTRTTCTGAGTCTTGTTCTTCCTTTGGCAACGTATCAAGTTTTGCTTTGCTGTGCTGGGAGTCCATGCACATAGGAGAAATGGAAGGTCTCTGACCTCAGGGATGGTTTTCCTGTGTATCTAATAATAGATTGGCTTAGATCTTTGACTTGTGTAAGGAGGGTGTGGGTAAGTTAATGACCCCAATCTTTCAAAAAGTGATTTGTTGTTTTGGTTTGTGCTAACATTGTGTAATGTTTTGATTACTTAGGAGTCCACATGTAGCAGGCATGTTAAACTGTCTTATCAGCTCTCTGATATTTCTAGTGGGATTTGAATTTCCTTCTAAAAGGGAGGAGAAGGAGAGTGAAGATTTGAGGCTAAATGTTTTTCCATGCTTTGTCCTCACAGAGTAAGCTTTTTCAGGTAGAGAAGAATTTCTCCCGAAGAATTAGAAGTGCTCTAATCATAGGTGTTGATATGGATGGGCAAACCAGAATGCCCATGTAAATACTGTGCATTTTGAGCTTGTTATCCTATGGCAAAACTCTCTCTAATGATTGATACAAACGGAAGATGAAGGAGCTCTGAGTTGACTTTCATCTAAGATAACTGCTCTTTTAATTACAGCAGATTTTTTTTACTATTGCTACTATTACTCATTAGTCTRAGAGCAAGTGTTAGTGAGAAACTGGGAGAAGTGGAGCCCAGAGACCAACTCTGCCCGCTTTGTGTTTTCTGTGCGTGAGCTGTGTCTGTCCTGCAACACCCCTTGTTCSTGTGCCACAACTTCCTTCAGCTGCTTCGGACTTGCTTACGTGGTAGCAAGGAGTTCTGCCTGATAACTGAGGTCTCTTGATGGGCCTTATGTTACTGTTAGACAGCAGAGCAAAAAGACAGTCTTTGCCAGTTACTATATTCCTCTCTGTAGGTTAAAGCTGCCAAAAGCTAGTGCTACGCTCTAGGTGCTGTTCTTCAAATGAGTCTCACTGTGGAATAACTCTCATGATGGAGATGAGGGAATTAAAATTCAATGTTGTCACAAGAGCTTAATTGTTATGCCTTTTGATGACTGCAGAATATATTAGGCCAGACGGGAGCATCATTTCTCATGCACATGGTGATGTGCTGCAATTCAYGTGAGCATCCTGCGGGACAGCAAGGGTCACCTCTGGAGCCCTTTGCTCTTGCTCTCTGCTGCACCTTCAGCTCCCTGTGCGGGAACGCTGGTGCAATGTGAGCGTGGAGACAGGGTCTAAGGGGTAGAAGGCAGCGGTGGGAGCACAGGAGGCATGTGGTGCGAGTGGCAGATTGTTGTGATTCATTCAGCCTGTGCAACGAGTTTGTGAAAGCACATTTTGAAAACGTCTAGTACCGTGAAAGTGTAAAACATCCCCCCCAAATCTTCTATCTGCAGTTGGTAATCTAAAGATGGAACATAATCAGATCAAGCAGTCATCACAAATTCTACAACAGTGTGTTCCTTTGTAAGAGCAGTCACGTTTGCCTTGGAAATGCAAGGTCAAACGATTTGCTTCCAGTCTTTGTGACTGGTCGGAACCCAGAGAACAAACTGCCTCACTGGGGCCAAAYGAGAGCGAAGACGGGATGTCCTCCTGAGTGATCTTCATTTCCCTCAGGGCARGATCACATTTTTGTCACGTTTTGCATCTCTGAATAGGGAGGCACTTCAGGCTGGCTCTCAGCGGTGTCTCGGGTGACACAACTTGCCTGCAGATAGAGGGATTTGATCTCTGTGGCATTTTTCATCCGTTCTGTTCTCCACACCCTGCTTGCATTCAAGGAGTGACRTGAGCTGAGCTAGCCTAGCCGAGCGGCTGCAGACTGCAGCGCAATCCAACCACGTCTTCTCTCCTCAACAGGAGCATCGTCAATACCCCCCGCGCCGCCGCCGCCGCCGCCCCTGCCGCCAGCAGCTCCACCTCCGAGCGCGGAGGTGCCGGCGCAGCCAAGCCCGCAGCCCGCTCTCAGTGTGAGCCGAGGAGCCTTGCTCAGCTCCATCCAAAACTTTCAGAAAGGAACTTTGAAGAAAACAGAGACGTGCGACTACAGCGCGCCCCGCATCAGCTGAGGCTGCTGGTCACGCCACGGTTGGATTCGCCCTTCCCCTCCTGTGCTGTCTGGACCGGGTTCTCCCAGCCGCCAAGGGTCCCACCAGCAGACAGTACTCATGCTCTAGCTGTTTACCCCTGTTTCAGCTTTCCTTGAGTAGCAGCACTGCCCTGGTTTGCGTTGCCATGATGTGGTATTAAGGAACTCCTCACTCTTATTAAAGAACTTCATTCTCTAKCTAGTTTCAGGGGTAAAGCAACTTCACTATAAAAACCTGAAAATAGGAATGCCCATGATCATGGTGAATGAATGCAGTGTTTTTCCTAGTTTTACTCCACCCCCTTTTCTCAAAATACATGGATCTAACTTTAGTCAGCTCTTGCATTTTTCTCAACACTTCCATTCTGCTAACATATAATTCTTGCTGAATCAGCAAGGTTTTGTTTTAGATAATTTAAAAAAAAAGCACTTAGTCTAAAGTGTACTGCACAGGTGAGGGAACTGGAGAATTAAATCTTATCACCACCATATTTGCTGGTGGAGTAAAAATGCTGTCTCATGATCTTTGTTTAAACAAGCATCCTACCTTTAAGGGAAAATGTTTTTAAAAGCRGAAATGGTTGAACTGGGAGCTAATAGGGCACTGGGATATTATTCTTGGTTTAATTAAATACGAGGTTAGTTCAAGTGAATTTTACAGTTTAAACTTTATTGAAAGATCCTTTTTTGATTTGCTTAAAACCTTAAATAAATTGCACTTTAAAGGATTATAGATAATCCATTTTTAAATTCAAGTACATCAGTGTTTGTTACTATGCAGAGAATGTCTGTACAAAGTTTCATGTAACCTGTGATATTAGTMATTTTTATTAAAATGTTAATGGAATTGCTCCAGCAGTGTGGTGGTGGGTGCATTCAGCTGGGATTTCACCTGCAAGCCTCCTGGCTTCCTGGGAATGGAAAAGCGCTGCTACGAGCAGGGAATACCATGGAAGCTTCACTCTGACGGCTCCTGGCCTGTAGCTGGACTAGGCCCTGAGCTCACAGGTAAGCATCTCCTCCTCCCCCATTAACTGCAGAGACAGTTTGGCCATGACACAGGGCAAGCCCCGCTGCACAGCTCCTGGAGGCAGCTTTCACTCTTTGCCAGAGCAGTAACAGAAGCCACTTAACAAATCTGTTCTGGAGTCTACATGTCAGGACTGGCCCCTTAGCTGAGCACAAGGGAGAGCTGATCCACCTGAGGGCGAGCGCAGCCGTTCCCCACCTCTTGCGTGAGGACCTGTATCTGCTACAGCTGTAGCCCAGGGCTGTGCTACACTCCAGAGCCAGGCATACAGGAGCTCCAGAGAAAGGCTTGCTTTTTATTGTAGGAACTAGAATTGAGAGCGCTGCGTGCACCTGCAGCAAGTTTAATAATGCATAAGTACTCAAAATACCACTAGTKAAAAAAACCCCTTTTTTTCCATCACATACTGAAGACAATTGGTATGTTTATTTAACTTTGCAGAAGCTTTACTGCATGAGACAATAGTTTTCTTCAAACTAAAGGTGTTAGCCATCTCTAACACTTACCACAGACTTTTAAAACGCCTTTGTACAGATAGTTGCACCTAAGTTGTGATGCTGAAAAACAAGGCTTAATTCCACTCTGGTTTAATCATTTACTTTTAATAAGCCTTGCTACCACCACAGGCAYCAGGACCCCACTGCTCACTGCAGTTCTTCACCTGACCGCCTCCACAGGCACCTTTATCACCTCTAGTCTGATAATTACAAGACAGGCAAAAGCAGAAGGTTTATTCTCCCTCTGAATTCAGAATATAATTTCTCCATATACAGTAACACCAATCCACTTGTACTGTTGAAGTACAAGCTGACTTACAAATGAGCATTACTACATCATCACGTGGAAGTATGGCTTAGAGGATACCCCCATTACACACAGCCATATAAATATTCAGGGAGGTCATAATGTTTTTTCCACTGTACAAAAGTTCATGTAGATATACAAGAGTTATGCATTCACCTTGTCATACAACATTAATGCTTTTTAAAGCAGTACTTTAAAATATGTATTTACAATTTAGATATTTAAAGTTTTCTTCACTGCAAATATTATATCCTTTACTTGAGGTAAGCAGTTATCTTCCAAAATTTTTGCATAAGGCATAGGAACATCTGCACCTGTAACACGGACAGCTGGAGCATCCAAGTAGTTAAAGGCAGGTCCTGAAACAGAAGAGAGCTGTTAGTTTGCCACATATTGTAGCTTTTTCTCAATTCAATTTCTGAATCCTAAACAACTTCATTCTTGCAGTTTTAATATTCCAGAGCTAGCTGCTCCTGCTTATATATCTTCATGCCCTGAGGTTTGGACGAAAAGTTACTATCATGCTTATTGCACAGATTCTTGGGATAAAAGTTATCCCAGTGAGATAAGCATGATGTTCCTTAGACATAAAATCCCAACTTTATTAGCTGCATTTGGCTTTATCAGGCATTTCATGAAGAAGTTGTCAGGATTTAGAGTAACCCATCAGATCAACAAATATATTGCAAAACGAAATACCTTCCATGATCCTGGCACAGATTTCAGCTCCTACTCCAAACTGTGGCCATCCTCCTTCCACAGTTACAAGATGGTTTGTCTTTACGACGCTGGCTTCAATTGTCTCAACATCCATTGGTCGAATGGTACGCAGATTTATAACCTTGAAGAAAGCAAACAAATCCGCTTTGCTTTCATCTAAGCCTGTTGGTTACTACTGCCTGGGTACCAACTTCTCTGTCATTTTCAGCTGAAACTGAAAATGACAACTCTTACAAGCTCTTTATCCCAATAAGTTTTTTACAGAATGATTTATGTTGGTTCCTGGAAAACCCCAGACACATCAGTCTTGCTCTATATAAATCTACTCATGYTGATTATAGTGTACCGTTCTGCTTRTCATCATACACAGCTTGAAACATTCTGCCTTGATTTTGTGATGAAGAGRTCAAATGCAGAAACACGACTTGCACACGCTTGGCTCACTGATTCTGAACACGTTTGAAAATGTAAGAACTCAATTCTTAATACAGTTAAGCTCTGCAGGGCCTGAACAAGACACACTGCCTTTCCCTCCACCCACCTCGCACTCAACACCTTCCTTGGCAAGTACAGCAGCAGCCTCCAGGCAGTGTCCCACGGGTCTCGAGTGTGACACTAAAGTAACATGAGTTCCTAAAAGAGAAATGAAAGACATGAATTTTTCCTCTAACTTCCATACTCTTTTCAAGGTAACATCAGGATGTTCTTGTAAATTTAGGTATTTGACATTTCAGTTAAATGTCAAGAATTCTACAGTCACAGCCTGGAAAATGGCAGTGGCAGGACTATGTCAAGACCAAATCTGCATCTCTGAATTCAGGAAACTGAACAGAGACTGAATATACTTCTTAGCTTATTCCTTTTAAAACGTCAGTTAATTCAGTGTTTGAACAGTGTTAAATTATGAAAGGCTTTATAGAGGGAACAGAAAAACACAGTCAGTATCCTATAGGATAAAATAACATTTTATGAAATAACATTTGAAACATTTTCCTGTTGTCTGTGAAAGCAGTGCTTTAAGGGGGTAAGGGTTTAAAAAAAAGAAAAAAAACCACACACAACTACACACACCCCAAACCTCTCCTTGTGCAATTCAGTTAGTAAGAATACATTAGCTGTGTTTCCAGCTTACCTTGCCTTTCTATTTTGGCCTTTCCAATTGGAACAAGGAAATCCTTTGACTGTGCCTCTTCTGACATTTCAAAGGGAACGCCATAGAGCAGTTCATTCTCCAGCATCACCACTAAAACAAAACTGGCATGTATTAATTTGTAGTGCTACAGACACAGGCCTATATGGAGGTGACAATACTAGAGCAACTAGAGCAGACCAGCTGCGGAGGGATGGAGGAATTTCAATTTCAATTTTGACTTCACTATTGAGTTATCTTAAAAATTTAAATCACTTGATTAGAACCAGACTTAAGCAGAATCATGTAGTTAGCTTATGGTACATGATGGTAATAAGCCTTCATAGTAAACGTAAAAAAAAAAAAAAAAAAAAAATCACAAAAACTGAGAGTTATGCAAACTAGGTTGATAACTGACTTACAAAGCATCTGTTTTTAAAAGATAACAAGTTTTACACTCAGACACTATATACRCAGAAYAGCTCACTGAGTTTTATCCTCTTAACTTTCTTTACGATAGCTTCATAAATGCTTCTTCCAAGCTGCCATATTGGTACCAAATTAGGATTAGAGATAAAACAACTGGCAACAACACAAGATTAGAGCCTACTGTAGCAAGCCAGGTGATACAGCAAAAAAGCAGGATCAGAATCGATACCTCCATACCTTAAAGGGTGAGTAAAGCAGCCTTAAGTGTTTAAGGCTTAAAACATTTTTTTTTTAAATGGGGTGCAAGGTAAAACATGAAGCGACATTCTTTTAAAGAACTAATGCTAGCTACTGCCACGATCTGAGTGTGTTCACCTGGATTATCATCCCGGATGGAGGTTTTYAGCAGACCTTTTGCATCCTCCGAGCTCCACGGACTAACAACTTTCAGTCCTGGGCAGTGCCCATACCAGGCAGCGAAGCACTGCGAGTGCTGGGCAGCGACTCCAGCGGAGGCCCCGTTGGGGCCCCTGAAGACGATGGGAACAGCGATGGATCCTGCGGACATGTAGCAGGTCTTGGCAGCGGAGTTTATAACCTGGTCTATGGCTTGCATGGAGAAGTTGAAAGTCATGAATTCACACACTGGCCTCAGCCCAGCCTATTGAGGTCAAGATATACGTTAGTAGGAGGGTTTAACACAAAAGAGCTTATTTTAAGAAATAAATTTATTAGTAAAGAAATGTAAATTTACCAACCATAGCAGCACCGACAGCAATTCCTGTGAAGCCCATCTTAAACAGAAAGAAAGCCACAGTAAGCATCTGGGGCAGGGGACATGAGGATCACCAGGGTTAGATCAGGTGCGGCCATACCTCCGATATGGGAGTGTCGATTATCCTCTTGTCCCCAAACTTCTTCCAGAGACCCCGGGAGATCTGCAGGGGACAAGAGGGGTGAGCGGCCRCGTGAGGCCGGTTCCCGTCCCGTAGCGGTGGCCGCTCACCTTGTAGGCGCCGTCGTACTGGGCCACCTCCTCGCCGAGCAGGAAGACGCGCTCGTCGCGCTCCAGCTCCTCGTCCAGCGCCTGGTTCAGCGCGTCGCGCACCGTCACCTGCGGCAGCGGCGCTCGGGCAGCATCCGCATCGTGGGGACGCGTCTCGCACCCTCCCGAACTGCCCCGCATCCCGGGCCACCACGGGGGCCTCACACCGAGCGGGGGCGGGGAATCCGTTCCCCTTTCCCCCCGCCCGGGCCCCGCTCCCTCCCCGCCGGTACCTGTATGGCGGCGGGCGCGGACAGCCGGATCCCCCTGCGCAGCTGCAGCAGCCGCCCGGTGGCGGGGCCCTGCGGAAGGAAGGCAGAGGTAGGAGCCGAGTGGCGGCGACAGCAGCGGCGGGGCCCGCCCGGGCCCGTCCCGTCCCCACCTGCCGCCCGCCCGGCGCCAGGCGCCGCAGAACCCCCACAGCTGCCGCTGCCGCCGCCATCTTGGCCGTGTCCTCTAGCGCCGAGGGGCGGGGGGAGCGGCGCGCGGCGCGCCGCCAGTGGCGTCACGGCCCCAGCAACCGCCGCACGCTCTCGCGAGAGCGAGGAAAAGCCACCATTTCCGCTTCCCTGCAGCAACGGCTGCGCGGCCCGTAGGGGCCACCCGTGTGGCTACGGGGCGGCGCAGGGGTCAGACTTGTGTGCAAGACCCGCACTCTCTGCGGGCGCCTCCGCTCTCACTGTGCCCGGCTCCTCGGCCCGGCCGGGGGCGGGGCCTCGCGGGGAGGGGGCGGGGCTTGCGTGAGGCCCCGCCCGCCGCGGYGGCGGCTCCGCTCCGCGCTCGCCCGTCCCTGCCGGGAGTCGCTTCAGCGTTGGGAGTTGCGTCCGTGAGTGCTGGGCCGGGCGCGGGCCCGCTCGGAGAGGAGGGTCGGGGCGGGGGCCGCGAGCCGCTCCGGTGCGTGCGGCCGCCGCGCTGAATCACCGCGGCCTTGCGGGCGCCTCCCTCTCGCCGCCACCGGCATCTGCCCCGCGCCGGGGCGAGGGCGCCGGCAGCGGAAATCCCCGGGCGGGGCCCCCCGAGCGCGGCGCCCCGGGGCGGCGGGAGCGGGSCCGCGCTGAGGAACAGCGAGGAAGCTGAGGGGGAGCTGAGAGCCCGCGGGGKCCGCGGGGCCGTCACGCACTTGTGGCGGGCCGAGCTGCTGCGGTGCGCGGCGTGCGGCCGCTCGTCCCCGCGGGCAGCCCTGCGCTGCCTCATGGCCCCGCAGGCTGCGCGGCAGCGTCGTCACTTGGTCTGGTTTGGGTTTGCTGGGTTCGGCTGACTTTGGGATGGAGATCKACCACAAAAACGGGCCCTTCGAAGCCCGCAACTGGAGCGGGGCAGGGAGGTTCTGCGCTAGGGCTGGTTCCTTGCCCTTGGAAGAAGGTTCGGAGCAGCCCAGGTGGTGCCGGTGTCTTGGCCTTTGGCTGCTCAGTGAATTTCTACTCCTCCCTCTCATGATGCAAATGCTGCAATCTCCAGCAGCAGCATGGGAGCCCATTCCTTTGACCAAGTGCAATATATGCGGTCCCAGCAATGAAAAGACTTGGCCGAGTCCCTGGTTCCCCCGAGTCTGCCTTGGACCCACGTGTGTCCTCACAGATGCAGATGCTCAGCAGACTCTCCCTTGCTTGCTCTGAACCTCAGCCTGCAAAACGGGTGCGTGTTAGTAGCACTGCTCATGGGAGAAGCCTTGCTGAAGTTCCTGAAGTCACTGAATATTATTACTGCTGCAGTAATATTGCTAGTAAATAGCCTTGTAGTCTTTTGAGTCATAAAATATTTAATAAGGCTGAGTTCTCTAAGTGCAGGTCCCCAGTTTGATGTATTAAGCATGAAATGATGACTTGAGTGCTTTTCATCAAAGGTACTGGTCTCTCGTTGTTACTTCCTTGTTTGGGATGTGCTCCGTGCTGGGGTAAAATGAGATGACCTTATTAACACCATCCTCTCCTCTCCCAAAAAACTTAATGAAAATAGGACTGTGGTTTGACACAGTCAACGCACTTCTGCTCTCACCAAAGTGCAATATTCTGAGTGTCTTGTGTGGTGTCAGCAGTTTGCCTGGCTACATTTCATCTCGGTGAATCTTTCTTATGGTTATTAAACACAGGCTGTGTTGGAATACGTCTGTGTCTCATCTCTGCTCTGCTGCCTGGACACCGTCTGGCCTCCTCGTATCATCTGCTCGCGCCGTGCGTCCCGCTGCGATGCCAGCTCTGCCAGGTATGTCTGCATGCATCCCGTGATTCTGGACTCTCCTGCAAAGATCAGGGAGGCTTCTAGATGCCAGCTATTTACTGAGGGCTGGGGGGCTGTTTCAGCTAACTGCTCTTATAAATTATTCACTCTGGCGTTACGTAGCGGTGCTGTGATCACACATGCCTTCGTGCAGACGGGCAGATGCAATCTGTTTCATTTCCTGAGTGATCCCTGATGAAGAACATCCTTATTGATCTGTACTGGGGACTTAGATGCTGGCCAAAATAGCACAATATTCACCCATCCATCCATTTAAATAACTCTGATGGGCATCCAGCTTGCCTTGAGATATTCTGAATTTGATTTCTAGTTAACTTAATATTAAGACTGCAGCACTGTGTTCTCATGATAATCAGTGGCTGGCTGCATTGTTCTACCTTCAAGCGAATGTTTTACATGAACACTGGAAAGCTACTGCCATTGCTCCTTTGGTTTTAATGTTTCTGCATGCTGCATTTGGGGTTGTACTGAACCAAAATAACAACTGCAAGCACGTTTTCCCCAGGAAATTAATAGGAATTTAGAAGGTTTGAGCCAGTGTTAATGGTCTGTGTGCTGGAATGACAAAGCAAAATAAGACAGACCTGATTAAATGCACTTCTTTTTATGCCAGCAGCAAAAAGAAAAAAAAAAGTTGGCAAAAGAGCTAGTATTCCAGGTCTATCTACTGTCAGGAAGGTATCATTTAATATACATTCTTGAGGCATACTCCATCTCCTAATTTGTAAAAATAAGATGGTGGTATGACTAGTTCTGTATCTTAATCCTTTAGACTTCTAATGTCTGACCTCACAATTTTCATATCCTGATTATTTTATTTTTCCTTYTCTTCATACATCTGAAACGCAGCTGGGGCTGCGCACAGGCTGCTGGCCCCCAAAGGCCTGACCTTTTGAAAGCTGTTCTGTTTGAACACAGATTTTGGTCATGGTAGCAGAGTCCAAAGAAGTGGAATGGATGCATTATACTGTGGGGAATGACACTGACCTTGTTTGCCAGGAATGAAAAGAGCTAGTAATTTTTTGTTCAAAATTAACTGTGAGCCTTTAATTGTTTGAAAATGTAGTACTCTGTCTTGGGTTTGTCTTCCTGTATCTTTTTGCTGGGTGACTATAGTTTGCAGTATGTTAGTAAAGAGGTTTGTCTTTACTTGCAAGCAGAAGTCCTGGTAAATGTGTAGTCTTTAATATGTGAGAAAAAAGTCTGAAAAGAGGCGCCCCACTCAAAACAGACTACCTTAAATTTTCAGTGATTTTTAGCAGAGATACAGGCTCCTCTCTAGGGAGTAAAGGCCAGCTGGCTTCTCTCCCTGAGCACCACTCATGATGTGGTCCACAGGCCACCTTTGGACTCCTCTGCTGGTGTCTGGAGTTCCTTGTTTTTTTCCACCTTCCYTGAGCTGCTTAAACCAGGCTGCAGAATTTCCCTTGCTGCTCCTGCATGGTGGGACGCCCCATTACGTAAGTYAGTGGTTCAGCATCTCCTAGGAAGTTCTGGTGTGAACCACTTCTCGATTTGCTTTTGTTGGAGCATTGCTGAAAATGTCTGTTTTCCTCCTGCTCGTCCCTACAGAGATTTCTTGTGAAAGTTTGTCTGTGTTTTGTGAAGTGCAGTTGTGCTCTTTCTCTGTAGATTAATCTTCTTGCAGTGCTCCACTACTGAATTATTAACTCCACAGTGAGGTTTTTGCTTTATTTTCAAATTATTYTTTGACTTCCCTACTGGATTTATTCCTCTGCACAATCTGAAACAGGAATATGAGGATTCTGACTAAAATTACCAGATCACATGCGTGACCTCAATGCAGGCTAAATAAAWTTTTTAATTGGGAGACGGCCGTCTGTCTTTAAAAGCACTCTCCGTTCTCCAAGCAAAAGGTAGTCTGTTTGTGAACATAAATTATCCTTAAAGATGGCTTGTTACTTAACAAATTTGGGATGCTTGGAACAGCCAGTGAAGCAATTAGAGTGCTCTGGAGACAGTCCTRGGGGTAGTGAGGAGGGAGATGGAGGCAAATGTTTGTTTGTAGATTCTTCTGCTTAACGTGGCTTTGCGGCTGAATGCAAGAAGATGTGCTCACGTGGCAGAGAGCCTGCCTTTCACTAGGAAGCTTTCCCCTTGCTCATTCTTGTAGGTACTTATAGACTGCTATGTTTTGTCCTTTGTTTTGTGTTTTGTGCATGCGCTTTTTCCTGCAGGGAGAAAATAGGAGGTGAATCGTATAACCTTTCAGAAACCTTCTGTTAAAGTTGGAGTGCTGCAGTTCAAGCAACTGAACAGATGGATAATGGAGACTGGGGATATATGGTAAGTGATCCAGTATAAATGTGCTTGTTTGCTGAGCAGTACAACTGGGCTCTCTAGATCGTGAGGTAAAAATTCTTCTAGATCTGTTTGTGTAGCTTCAGTCATGTGAGAAGAAAAAAATGTGCATGTTAACAACAGCTTGCTTGTATTCTCCTGTGTGTTTCACCTTACGTGCTGTTTGTGGGAGATCTCATATTTCCAAACTAAAAATCAGCAAGTGCTTACCTGTCATTTTAAGCTCATTGTTACCATCTTCCTAATACACAAACACTGAAAATAGTTTGTGGTTCCTGCATGCAGTTTTAAGGACCGTGTCATTTTTATTTATAAAGAAAAATATTTTTCCTTATAAACTCTGTCTCAAACTAGACAAACACATGCTATTTTTCTCCTCTTCTCTTTCACTAAACATTCTGCTGCCATCCATATGCCTCTTTTCGCTGGCTGGCCTGTGTCCTGATTGTCAGAATTGGTGGCCAGATGGGATTTTTATTCCTTTCTCTCTTGYTTCCTCATGAGTGATTTGGGAGCTGATGCAGAATGGCTTGGTGCTTTTCCCCTCTTCTATGCAGCATACTAATTTGCTAATATTTCTTTTCAGAGTCAAAAGCTGAAAGTTCTTTTTTCTTTCCTTGCTTTAATGATGCTATTAACCAGTGCATGGATAATGTTGATTTTGTGCTCTTGGTCCTATTKCTAAATTTGTGCTGTCTGCCTCTTTAGAGCTTAAGTGCAGCCCATTTTTGCTGTGGAAAAGACATTGTGAAAGTGCGGAGTGCTGATAGGTCTCATTCAAACTAACTTGTTCTGCAGGAAATCTGTTTTCATTTCCCCATGTGCAGAATAGGAAAAAACTTGTTGTGCAAATGCAAAACCTCTGTGGCAGTAGCTGGATGTTTCCAGCTAAGGTTTCTAAAGCGTTCTGAAATGCGCTTTCTGAATGTGAGGTATTACCCTGCATCGTCGCCAGTTGTGCCTTGTTGCTAGGTGGCTGGGATCTGTTCAGGTTGAACACCGCTTAAAGACATTAAATGGAAGAAATGTGATTCCTTCCGGAGTCTGCAGCTCTCAAACAGTATCTGCCATGTGTGTTGRTGCGATGATTGAATTCTCTTGAGGTGGCTTGATAAACTGTGCAATTTCTCTCTTTCTAGATGACTGATCCAGTCACACTAAATGTGGGTGGACACATGTATACGACATCCCTCACAACTCTAACRAGATATCCCGACTCAATGCTTGGGGCCATGTTCAGGGGAGACTTCCCCACTGCCAGGGACTCTCAGGGCAATTACTTTATTGACAGAGACGGGCCACTCTTCCGCTATGTTCTTAACTTTTTAAGGACCTCAGAGCTGACTTTGCCTCTGGACTTTAAGGAGTTCGATCTACTTCGGAAAGAAGCGGACTTCTATCAGATTGAGCCACTAATTCAGTGTCTTAATGACCCCAAGCCGCTGTATCCTGTGGATACCTTTGAGGAAGTGGTAGAGCTGTCCAGCACTCGGAAGCTTTCCAAGTACTCCAACCCCGTGGCTGTAATCATCACCCAACTAACTATCACAACAAAAGTCCATTCACTACTGGAGGGCATTTCAAACCACTTCACGAAGTGGAATAAGCATATGATGGACACCAGGGACTGCCAGGTTTCCTTCACTTTCGGGCCATGCGACTACCACCAGGAAGTGTCGCTCCGGGTGCACCTCATGGAGTACATCACAAAGCAGGGCTTCACCATCAGGAATACGAGAGTTCACCACATGAGCGAGCGTGCCAATGAAAACACGGTGGAGCATAACTGGACTTTCTGTAGATTGGCACGGAAAACAGATGACTGATTCCAACTCTACAGGAGCCATTTCAGTGGGTAGCAGCTCAGYTGAACAATAAACCTGAGAGAGGCTGAATTTTGGTGAAAGAAACAATGTAGGCTTTTTTTTTYCTTTTTATACTATTATTTATTGTTAATCTTAAGGACTGGAGGAGTTTCATTCTCTAGCAGCTCTGTCTTTTTGTCCTGTCCAGAAAAAAAAAAAAAAAATGCATGTGCCTGTTGAGTCAAGACACCTTTTTTGTTTGAAAGAGGGAGTCRAAGATTTAGTACAATAGGATATTTTGTGTCATTAACACAATTCTGACGCAACTTCAAGTGCTAAAATTACCTCTGTTTAAATGGTTTCTAATCCTTCTAATGCTATGCCGCTGGGAGTAAGAAACAAACAGAATTTAAGATGCAGGTGGAGAAAAGCTGCTATCATGTAGACTAATTTAGTTTCTAAACCAATAAACAGTATTGTAATATGCTAGGAAAACAGATCCCACCCTTTAAAAGTACTTGATAAGTACAGTTTCTTACAGTTATGACAACTGTTTCTTTCTATGCATATAAATCAAGCAACCAAATATTATCTGTAGCCATGGAAATATGATTAGAAATATTTATATTGGATTCTGAATGCAAAATGTCCCTGTGGTAGAATTCATATTTTTAATGCCTGGTGCAATATTATTCCCAAGTGTAATGCCTGCCAGCAAGAAGCTAATAAAGATGTGAAATATAGAGTACTATTCTGTATTTTTTGTCTCCTAGAACTCTAATTCTTAAAACAAACCCAAGAAACCTTTTTTTTCTTTGTGCTATGTAGTAGTACAGATACCCTGGTGGGACTCGGCGCTCCTCCATTACTGGAATATTTTGTTCTTTTTCATGCTTTTTAATCTTAATCAGTTGATGCAGCTGTCATTGTTAGAGAAGCAACTTGTGTATTGAAAATTATGCATTTTGACTGGTAGAAGGGACAGCAACTATTTGTCCTGGTTAGGTAAAGAGAGACATAGGAAACATATACWGCCTAAATACTTGTAGCCACTAAGTAGTGTTATGCAGTTTGTCAGCAATTTATCAGATGCCTTTTTATATATATATTCTAACCATAGGGTGCTATTTCTGATGCCATTCAAGTCAAGACCCTCTAGCTCTGTGTTTCTGTCCAGTTTCATAGAACCATTTCTATTCATCTTGGGTACTTGGTCTTAATTACTTAAGGAATTTCTGATTATCCTCTGACTTGAATGTTGTTGGGAATAAGAGAGTTGGTGTCTATTTTGGTTGAACACATTGGGGTCTGAAAGATTCTTGTCATGTGAGTTTCTTACTGTAGTTGCTTCCTACTTGGCCTGTGTGGACCACAGTTCTTTAGAGATGTTCAGAGGCAGTCTGGATTTCTGCCATAGCTGCTGGATCTTGGAGCCTGGAGCCTCCCCCTCTCCTACTCTCAGGAGGCTCTCAGAAGTATATTCTTCTGTCTGTCATATATTGTCTTTTCTCTTTATGCATYGTAGGGGTTTTGACTTCTATACTGTCAGTAGGAGTTTATTCTAAAAGGGAAAAAAAAAAGGCAAGCTAAACTGAGGAAGCTTGGGAAAGATGATTGTTTCCWGAATGCTGCACATGTTACGAAATACCAGTATTAAACTGGCATTTGATTATATAGTATGTTCTTTGCAACACTTCATTTACTAGTAAATGAATGATTGGCTTGGATTAGTCTGYCCTTTATGTAATTGTGAAGTATAATAATTAGAGAAGCAGTATTCCAAATAATATGCTTTATTGGAGCCCAAGGTTTACAGAAAGTCAGTTATGATGGGCTTTATTAGTGGGAGAGTAAGTGGCACAGACTGGAGCTGACCTTAACTTTGTCTGAATCTTCATTAGCCCTGAATACGTCACTGCTTGATAAGGTAAGGGCTATTTTCATTGCCCAAACAAGTGCAATGTCTTACAGACTTCTTGATCTAAGAGAAGATGCTTGGTTTCTAGGAGCCAAGGATTGTAATTTTCTCTTGCTTGGATATTATAGAAAAGATAGTTTGCTAGTTTTGGGAGGGAGACACTGTACAGTAGCAACAAACAGAAGGTGAGCTCATAGTAATTTTTTGACTTTGTATTGAATACAGTGTATTTGGGAGAAGAGTTGGAAAACCAAACCACATATTTTCTGATGCTTTCTGGATACTTAAGSTTAGAAAAAATTAAAATTAGATTATTCCTGCTATGCAGCAGTGGAGACTGCTCACAAGCTGTCTGGCTTCTGCCTGTGATTAAATGCAAGCAATTAGCTAAGAATCTTGCTTCATGCGTAGCAACAGCAGGCAAGTAGCTCGTTAATAATCTCTGATTAGTCATTACTGATGCTGTATAAATGTACTGCTACACAAAGAACAGGAGGGAGGAAACTTATGTCCTTGGCTTAGATCGTGTCTTCATAATTTTGATAGTGTGTTCTGAAGAAGTGGCTTCAAATATTTTCCATAAGCTGGGTTACCCTGTTCAGAAAGAGAATGTGCAAGGGAGTTAATGGTGGTTAGGAAGGAGGAACAGGCTATACATATGTGTTTATATGTATTTTGAATGATCTCTGAAATACAGAAAGCTAGATCACTTACAAAATCTTCAACTCTATGCAAACTCCCTTTCCCTATGATATATACTGTCCTCTGTAACCAATACACAATACTTCATACCTCAAATGGGACAGCATACAACTTTACAACTTAACTTCAAAATATATGCTTGAACTTGAATATTTGCTGAAGGCAAATTTGCTCACCTGTAGAATTCAAAGGGAGGACTGTTTACCACAGTAAAAACTTCACTTAAGGCAAGATGAGTTTTGAAATAGAGCAGCAGCCCTTTGCATCGTGCATGGCTTTATGTCACTCCATGAAGGGAGATATTTAAGAAACTGGTGGTTTGTTCTGCGTGTGAATCAAGGCTAAATGGCTTTTGTGGCCTTTCGTGCCCCCTCCCTGTCCCATCTCCCTCTCCACCCTGGGATAGGGATGGTTGCTTGGTATGTTTGCACTGTGCCCCAGGGCTTTGAGCTCATGGCAGTGCTGGGGTTTAGCCCACGAACTATTAAATGTCTGAGCTTAGGATGTGGTTGGCATGGCTGGAGTATCGCAGTTCATGGCTCAAAGTGGAATACTGAGATTTAAAGGCTCTTATTCTGCTTACTTTTGTCAGCCTTGATGATTCAAAGAAAAATGAAACGATTTGCACCGTTGCTGACCCAAGCTGYCTGGCCGTGAGCCAGCACTGTACCTGCTGGTTGGTCGGCGACTTCTGAGCCCACTCGTACAGCCGTTGGTAAACCTGCCCGTCRTAACAACCAAGTGCAGAATTCAGGCTCTTATCTGTGAAGTCGAAAGCATCCACTAGTGGAACAGCATCCTTCCTGAGGAGACGAACCACATTGGTATTATGGCAGGGATACAGCTTGGCAAGAGAGGGAAAATAAGTTGGAGGTGAATCTGCAAGTCAGTTTTCCAAACTGATCCAAAATTGCACCAGTGTTCCTGCCTGTATAAGTTGTAAGGAAAATCTTGCTTTTTTTGATTCCTCAGGGGCATGCTCTGAGTTGTCTGTATTGGTGAATGGATGTTTTCAAATCTGTAATCTCTGTAATCTAATTTAGGACTCAATGTCRTGTTAGGCTATCTTATCAGCGAGGTTTGTTTTCCTCCTCTCCTCTGCTTTATATGTTTGTCTTACAAAATGGAATAAGGTCAGTGCTACTTTGATCTGAAGTGCTTTTCTGCTCTCCGCTCTTCATCTACCCTTAAGTACTGCTGTAACGTCACTGTGGGGCACTCAGGCTCTGCTGTCACCAGCTCATCTCTAAGCATGAAGCAACCCTGAACAAGGGTAGACCAAGGGCCCTGTCTCTGGCAGCACCCAACAGCACATACTTAGAGCACGAGATAAGAGTATGTACCAACCTGGGTTTTCTCAGCCTCTCCTTCTAAGCAAGAGATGGTTTCTTTTTGTCTTATCCTCATATTGCTGCGGGTATAGGAAGTTCTGCTCTCTGTACTCCACACATGAACCAGGGGATGCAAAGTGGCCTGCTCAAAAGTTGACGTTTGCACCTACGAGTCCCTTCGGACCAAGAATATTTGTATCTTTTTTTCCACAATCCTAAATAACTGGCTTAGCAGGTAAATACCSTCTCCTTTTTTGAATCCTGTTAACTTGTCAGTAGTAGTCTCTGCCCTCTTCTAATTAATTCCAAAGACAGCTATGTGAAATTAGGGACTTGAAAATGAATCTTAAGCTGATCTCCTCATGAGTTGTCTGATTAGTTCTGAAGATACCTGCTGTTTGTCTCCCTCCTGCCCCGCTGCTGGTTATGGTGTGTTGTTGTTTCTCACCAGCTGATTTACATAGGATTTTGCCTGCAGTAGCATCTCCCTTCTCCGTGCTCTGTCCTTAACGGGCAGCACCGTGTAGGGAAAGATGAAACTTTTGTGAAAAAGGCTTGCTGAACATTGTTGTAAATCGAAACCTTATCATATTTCAGGAGTCAGKTGGTGCAAAATAAGTGCTGTTTACAAAGAGCCATCGCTAGCCAGAATCACTTGGGTACCGATTCAATTCAGCTGTGGCAACRAGGTGGGCTGTGTTAGCTGCTGCTCGAGCAGATTTTGCAGCCTGTGTTTAGAGGCTGCTCTGACTCCCTCCTGCAAGTGYTGTGCTGACTGCATACTTGACTGCTTTGTCTCTACTGTGAATGGTAGAAGGCTTTTAGGATTTCTTGGTTTATAATTCAAGATTTCGTGTTACAGAACTTGAATTTAGTGATTTCAGGGGTGCCAGATGCTGKTTTTCTGTGAGAATGAGTTTTGCGTAGATAATTCAATCAATTTCTTATGCTGTCAGGGAACAAAAGTAAAAACTGAGCGAGGTGGGCTTGATTTTGTGAGTGTTGGCATAGATACAGAAGTACCATTTTATATTTGTTGCAGGGACAAACTGACTCGCTTTCTCTCCTCTCRTGCTAGAGCAGCTCACCGAATGACAGCCAGGAGGTCCAGGTACGATGCTGTGACCAGGTCTATATGAGCTGCAGTGAGGTATCCATCATACAGGAAGTCKCCCGTGTTTGAGAAGATACCATGTAATGCAAAGAGGTCACAAAGGTGTTTCATAATCTTCTGGATACCAGCCTTGTTGTCAAGTTTCTGCACAGTTTCCACAAAGTTTTTCACAGTGATGTAGTGGCAGTGAGCCTGGAAAACAAACACAGCAGTGAATGCACCTCTAACCCTTTCAGTAGGCCAAGTGAGTCAAGTGTTCTTGCAAAGAATATAAAAACCTCTTAGTTTCCCTGGCAATTTTCCAGTCCGTTTTCTTTGTTTGCTGCTCGACCAGGCCTTTTGCATTCACATCTTATTGCTACAGTAGAGAAAAGTGTTGGGATGTGAACGGTCAACACAGCAGTATTTGCAAAAGCTAGAAAACTGCTTTGGAAGGCATGGCAGCGCTCACTAAATATTTCTGGTGAGCACCCCGGAGAGTTTGTAAGAGGGAAACGCATCGGAATGTGCTTGTGTTAATCTCTAGCAAGTAATGTCTTGGAGTGACAAGGAGATAATGCATTTTGTTGAAGACCTTGTGCTCATGATGCATTGCTCGTTGTCTGTGAGGCTCCAGCACTATAAATATGCATTGCCACAGAAGACTGAAGCGGGCCTCTTCTGCATTAGTTGTTCGAAGTAAAGTTTCTGGGACCAGAAAAGTGTCTAACTGTTGACTTACAGCACTAATAGTTCAGCTGAGCAGCGAGTAAATGAAGCAGCTGCCTCTACCAGTTTGTTGCTGTGACGGGTGGTAGTGGTGTGGGTACCTGCGTGGCTGCAGTCCTTCGCTGCACGCTCCTCTTCCAGCTGGGATGTGTATGTAGGTGTATGTGAGGTGCACCAGGCRCGCGGAGCCTGCGCACGCTGCCAAACCTGCCCGAGAAGCTGCACGACGGCTCAAACCATTAACCACTGACACCATGCAAGCAACTAAACACTGTGCCCGCTGCAGAGCCATAAGCAGCGTGTGCTACTCGGCCCAGAGCCGGCAGCCCTTGGCTTGCGTGGCCGCCTCCTCCTCAGAGACACCCACGGGCAGGTTCCTCCTCTGACGTGTGCTCTCCACTTCTCTCCAGGCCAGAGACTTTCACCACCACTTGAGTGCATATGGGAGGAAACTGCTTGTTCAGGTTTGTGCACAGGGAGTATTGGTCAGAAGTGTGTATATATATATAGATTTTTTTTTTTCCTAGAGGCAATTTCTGAATAAGCATTCACATTCATTGCCCTAGAAATGTATTTACAGTTGAACAATTACTAGGAAACTAATTTTATGTTGTATTTACAGGTGCTGTCTTCTGTTTAGTTATTGATGAAATAGGATACTTTTCTACTGTTTTTTTCCTCCTATCTAACAGCCTTGACTAATTGGAGCATCTTCTGAATCTGTGTAGGTGAAAATTGGGGGTAACACATAGCAGATAAGCAATCACATATAACATTAGTACTAAGAGCTAAACTTTGCTCGGTTGTTCAGCAAGTTCTTGTTTTTGAAGACTATCTAAYGTGAGAGGATAAATGCTACTCCAGTTTTGGAAAGATGCAACAAATAGGTGCATTTCAGTGGGCAGAGTGAGGGGAGACTTTCACCTGAGAGCCAGAAACAACAGATTTTTGTAAAAAGATGGGCACTAGCTGRAGATGGTGGGTTCTGCTTGCAGGCCATGGGAGGTGTGATTCTGTTACAGGTGGCAGCACAGCCACAAGCATGTTTCTTCTTCCACRTGTTTCCACTCTGTCCTGTCCTTTCTTTCCTGGAAAGCTCTTCACATCAAGAGTTGCTTCTTACTATGAATTTCTATTGTTTAGAGCACAGTGGGACYTGATCTTAGTAGTGTCCTTTAGATGTTGGTGTGAATAAAAAAAAAAAAAAGAAAATTGTATTTGAGGTCTTTTGGGGCTAACTGTGCTGTTACTCTTTCCTGTTGTACTGTAACCACATAAGTCTAATGAGCACAGAAACTGGACTAACCTTTGCAGCCTTTTCCAACTGGACTGTGCACTGGTTCCAGGCTTCGTACTTGGCGACTCCTGACTGGATCAAGTGCTGTAGTTTAGCTGCGCTGCTGCTTATGAGTCTGGGAAATTGAAAAARCTTGCATAAATATGCCAGCCCACAGGTATTTATTTCCTAATCACTTGTRTGCGATCAACAGCAAAATAGCATTTCTGAAATTTCCCCTTCTCCGTACTGTCCATACTTCATGTGGGAGAAGTTTAATTACGGAAAATGAGCTAAGTACAACTTGCTGCCCAGTGCCCACACCACCCAGGTACTAAAGAATTTCCACTTCCGTAGCTCCTACTGTAGTTTCTCRGGGAACCTTCTGAATTGGATTGGGTTTTTTTTTGGTTGATTTGGGTTTTTTTCCCCAAGATGTTGGGGGGAAGGTTTGCAAAATAAACTAAGGTGACAAAGGTATCTAACTGATCCAAATCATGCTGCTATTTGCAGTGGTTTGAATAACATCAAGATCTGTTCATGTCATTTTCAGGGATGATACATATGCTGCCTCTGAATGTGCACATAGGYGATTGTTCATGATGGCTTTTTTTTTCTATTATTCAATCAAATAATTGGTGGCAACACAGCTACAGCTACACACAGAATATGAGACTTTGTGCTTGCTGCAATATTAATTGCAAAGAAACTTCAGTTTTTCAGGTGTGTGAAATTTTAACTTGCCATATAGAATTACATAGGGTCCAGTTGCCTTATGGTCTAACTGAATGATGACTCTGTGACATGCTTTGGGATTCATTTACATAGTGTCAYTGCCTGTGCTTAGAATCAACTCTAAATGGGATGTAGTTGTGGTATGTAGCACATAGCATAAAAACTTCTGTTCTGAATGTGTTAGTTTGATAYCAACATTTGACATGCGTGTTAATCCTGCGTGAGGATTCCTTTTTCAGGAGCAGATGGTGCTAGTCCCTGTTGAGTTTAATGTTGTTATACCTCTCTTGAACAAAGCTGACTTGCAACACGTTTCAGATATCAGGCGAAAAGCTCCTCTCCCTGYGTACTGACCTGATTGCCATTTGTTCATAGGCCTTCAGATAAATTTCTGGACTGAGAAAATCCACCTTGTCCTTGGCTGGACACTTCCCATGTTTCACTGAAGACAAGTAAGTGACAGATGGTGGAATGGGCTGGCCAGCACTCGCTGCCACAAAGCACTTAATCAGGAACCTGGGGAGAGGGTGACAGTCAGAGCGGGTCGTTGTCATGATCTCTGTGCAGAGAATGCTGTGCAAACAGGTAAGGTTGGGTCTCCCTGGGCTGTGAGGAACAGTGGTGTACAACCCATCTCATCAGTTCCAGAGTGGACTAAGCAAGTAGCAGCTGTTTGTCTTGCCTGTYGCTGGTGTAGGAACCTGACGTGTGATGGGCTTTGGGAATGGCCATCTACTGCATTTGATCCTACAGCAATCTGTAGTGATGAATTTTGGAAAGGAAATGGCTGTGGTTATTAGCAGTCTGTGCTGCAGGATGACTAAATGTGTTACCATCTTTGTAGCCTGAGTCTCAGCACTGGGAGTCTTAATGCTGGTTTGGACTTAACCGCTCTGATTCCCAACACGCAGCCACATCATGTTAACAAATCTGAGACATCCCCTTGATATTCTCTTTCCTTGGAGCTAAATGCGAGTCCAAGGCACATTTTCCCAGCCCTTACTGATGCATCTCAGCCATGACCTACGTTGACTGTGGCTAGAAGTAGAGCATTAAGCACTTCTGTCTTAACCTTGTTGCTGATCTTGCAAGGAGAGAAACTAATGAGTGCTGAGGTGTGTGCATGCAAGCACAGAGCTGTGTGAGCACCTTTTCCCTGTTTTTCTCCTCCTAGGGAAAAAAAAATCAATCCCACATTGCTAAAAGCACACAAGCAGATGTGCTTTCCTTTTTTCTTTCCTTTTTCCCCTCCTCTTGTATTTTATCTACTCCGGATAATCATCAGTCTTGTGTGCTCTGAGGTAAGGGATGTTCTGGGAGCATTACTCATCCAGGATCAGTATCCAACAGCCTTCTCTGCATCAACCTCACTTTGCTGATATCACGTTAAGTCTGTTGCTTTTGAAAAAGAAAACTTGTGTAGTTTTTAAAACATGAAACTTGTGTGGCAATGTTTTTGCTGCAGTACTGGACAGAGAGGAAAATGAGGTTATGCAGAACATCATCTGGATATGTCCCACGACCAAAAATAAGAGACAATCCAATTCCCACACACCTCCATGCCTGTTAGAGAGAAAACATGTATCATGTATAGCCTAAGTTGTATTTTTAGAAGGCATTATGAGAAAGGAGCAGCTGGTTTGACTGGTTTTGACGAAGAAATTATAGAAGTTGAAAAGATTAGGGGGCAGGCATTTAGATGAAAAGATTTGAATTGTTACCTGGCAGTTTGCAGGAGCAAAACKGTGTTCTCCCCTTCGTAAATGCAGGAAGCAATTATTCTAGTGTACAAGGAAGGGAGTCCACTCAGCAGAGAGTACCCGTGTCCTCCACATGCCCTGAGGCAGATCTYCACTCCTGAAGTTCCGTGTTGAGTAACCAGGGCTTTAAAGCCCGAAGAAAATGCATGAAGCTGTTTTTTTTAAAAAAACCCCATACACACATGCTGAGTATTAACGGTGAAAGTATCTTAAAGCAATCCTATATGTGCATTCATTAAAAAAAAAAAAAAAAAGGACAGTTTTCTATTTTAACTTTAGCARTTTCTGTGGCATTAGAACTTCCTTTGCCCACATAAAATCTGAGCCTGGACTCGGGTTTCTGTCTCAAATTCTGCACGTCTTCCTGCAGGGCACACACTTGTTGCCTTTTTTTGGTTTTTTTGCAGCCAGCAGTGACTTTGGCTGTCCTTGTTCAGACCATGCTTTCATTTTAGGCTTCCAAGACCTCCTGTTCAGCCTGAAAAATCATGGMGTTTACTTGCCCAGAAGTCAATATTTGCATGTGAATTTGTCTATGAAGCTGTGAAATAATGCTTTACACCTTCAGCTAATCAAAACAAAATTTTAATCCCATTAACATGCTTTCCAAGCCCTTTTCCTTCTGCAGCAGTTTAGGGCAGTGAAGCTAACTTGCCTGCTGGTTGTGGATGTAAGGAAAGCTGTTTGGTCTCAGAACTCTGGTTTTCTACTCTTAGGGGTGATGAGAGGAATACATGTGSATTCTGCCAATTCCTTTGAGATTGAAGGATGAGAGATATTGCATAAGTGCAAAATAACCTCGGAACTGTTTTGGTGGCGGCTTACCTCTGGCAGCGAGTCAAAGTTCTTGCCCTGGATCTCTTGGTACCCCCTGTTGAACAGCTCGTGCAGGTAGATGTTGATGAAATGAAAGGCATAGGCTGTTGCCAACTGTGGCAGCAGTTTCTGTTGCTGCGTTTGGTAGTCAAGGATTTTTGCCTCTTGCTCCCTGTTGGAAGACAACTGGTGAAACCTGGAAAGCTGCTGGTGCCAGTGGAGGGRCTGTACGGTTACCTTAACTACGCCTTTGGTTGCTGAGAAGTGGTACCTGCAAAGGACTGAGTGGTTTAATGGCAGCTCACTGCCACCAGGAGGAGAGCTTGGTCCTTGCTCTCCTGTCCCCGGGCTTCCTCCGGGTTGGACAGCAAAACAAATCCGTCCAACTTGCTAARCTGCTAGGAAAAACAAGCCTGACCAGGGGAAAAAATGCAAACTTTCTGCTATGCTGGTGAATTAGACAGACTAGAAACATCTTTGTGTGATCAGTSAATAGAGAACGGGGACAGGGGCTACGGGAGATCTCCCCTGCTGCTCACTCAAGTGCCATTACCCAGGCTTTAACTTGGACTGCCGGCGAACTGCGGAGTATCTGATGGCGATGGTGCAGGCTTTCATTAGGGGCAGAATAACTTCGTCTGCAAGGACGGAAATGCGTACTGAAGTCATGGTGAAATAATTAATCTTCTGGGACCCCCATCTTACATAGGTGCCGTCTGGCTGAACCTAGGAATAGAGAGAGTTTTGGGTGCCTCTTTCATCAATGTTGTGACTTATCGTTACCTAGGATGTTTCTGCAGTCTCCATGCATAGAATAAACCGCACCTTGGAACTTTTCATTGATTAACAAACGAAACATTGTCAGGTATGATGGATGAAATACATCCAACTGAAGGACAAGCTCATGTTGTTTTTGCCTCTCATATGTTTTGCCTATCCTGCACTCCTTAACTTCTGAACATGCAGTTCCTGAAACAGCAGTAGATTTAGGACTTGGATCACTTCTACTCTTGATAAAACTTTAGAAACTTGTGTGCACCTAAAAGTAAGATTTCTGGCTGAAATTTAGGCAAGTCCCTGTCATTTCTCTGGCTGTGCGGTGAGACTCTGATCATTGAGTCAGTGATGTAAATGCTTACGAACCTCGCAGAACTTGCTCAGCATGTTCTCCCTGGGGACACGCACGTTCTGCAGCTGAAGGAAGCCATTGTCAGTGTGCTGAAAACTCATTTTGGGACCAATGTCTCCCACAGTCACTCCTACGAATGAGAAAATATGTCCTATTTACTGCCACTGGGAGTCTTTTCTCCCTCTTTTACAACAGGCTGGGAATCTTAAAGGTAGGGCATGTTCARCCCTGCTTTTCCCCCAGTAGGAATGATCTTGCCTGAGGGATGGAAGGGGCATCTTGCTTGCTTGAACCATCTTTTACAAGTAATGGCTGGGGTCAGGACTACAGTGTTAATGGAGAGGTAGMCAGAGCAGCCCAGATTTGGAAATGTGCCACTGGTTAGGAAGAAGACTTAGTCTAGGTTTAACTGAGGATGCAATAAGTCTTCTTGTAGATAAAAAGTTTAGGTTTAATAACAGCTATACTTGATTATCTATCTTGACTTGGTTTTGGTGTTTATAATATCTGTGCTCACTCTCCCTTGGTCTAGTGTCCTAGAAGATACTTAAGGGCAAAATAGGCAGAGCACCTGCAGATGTGCTGCAGTGTCTGGAGTTGTTTACCTGGACACGGTGAATGGTCCTGAAGGCTGCGTATCTGCAGGATGAAGGGGTGCACTCCATAGCACTTCCCATGGACATACAGCTGAGCAAAGACCACGGTGTGAGTTGCTGACCGTCCCACTAGAAGAAAAACAATAGCATTCCCTTAAGAAAAGATGCTCTCCGGGAGCTTCTAGAATTAATAGCAGTCAACACGGGTTGTGTGTTCAGTCTTGCTAACAAATAAGTCAAGACAGGAAGGATCCATAGCTGGAAGTCTAAGAATGCAAAATTTGCATCCTGCCTCTGCTCTTGGTCCTCAGAAGTCACATAAACCTTCTGCCTCSCTTGCTGCCTGTGAAGCATGGATGGCCAGTTTGCATCATTGGGTGAGGGGGGAAAAACATAATTAAAGCACATGTAGTACTGGCTAAACAGGGAGTGCTTTGTCTGTATGAATAAYTCTAGTTATTGCCGAGGACTCTGGATGTGTCTGGCATGTGCTGCTGTCAGTATATTTTTTGACTACCTGAGTATTACTCATAAGGAAGAGAAGACTGATTCTTGCMGAGGCGGGAGTTTCACCCAGTGAAATTCTTCACCCTTGCCACCTACGGGTGCTAATGGTGGCTRCCTTCTGGTCTTTGTGCAATCTTTTGGTCTCTTACTCATCCGTAAAGGTTCTGTGGCTCCCACTGGCATCTCCTGCTAGCAGCTTGTGCTCAGACATMGGGCTCGAGTGAGGTAGACCTAACAACTGAGGGAGGCAAGTGCTGAATGTTAAACTTTGTGTTGTACTTACTGTCCCCAGGCCACCACTTCATTGCAGAGATCTTCGGTGTGTTCAGTATGAATTCTTGAGTAGCAGCATCGAAGACTGCTGTTGTCTCCAAACCCTGAAGATAAGTTCCTTTAACAACAACAACAAAAAGTAATTCCCAGGTATATCATAAAGGTGATCAGGAAAATGGAAGGACTGTAGTAATATGAGGATTTTGTGGTTTACCTTCCTGGTGAGAGCTGTGGAACAATTTTCTTGGCAACCCTACATGGTGGCAAAGCCAAACTGCTCCTTGGCCAGCAGTCTAGCTATTGGTGACCATCCCCTCCCATGATGTTCACTGCTTGTTATCTAGCCATAAGCTTTCCTCTGCACTCCTGGAACTTCTTCTAAGCTGGCAAAACCAGAATCTCTGCATGTGCAGCTTGCAGAGAGCGCAGAGGAGGAAAGTGATCTCCCAAGTGGAAGGGTCCCCTTCTCCCTGGGCCATTCCTGGCTCAGCAAAATTCCGCACAGCTGGAACTCAAGTCCTCCTGAGCACTGGGCCAGGACCCCTCACCCTATGGAAGCGCTACACGTTCTTCGTAGCCTTACCGTGTCCGAGTTCAGTCTGGGCATAGCTTCCTATGATTTGGTAGTCAGAGGCAAGAGGAATCCATTTGTCAATCTGTTTATCAGAGCCCAGTACTGAGATGCTCCTTTTGAAGATACGGTGCAGAACAAGTGCTATGTCTCCTGAAAGGCACCTAGGGAGGAAGCACACGTGGTGTYTGGGGCTGATCCAGAGTGGCAGTCGCTAGGTAGTGCTTGGGGACAGCTTTGCTAACTCTCCTTGTCTTTTTTGACTTTGCTAGGTGTGTTCTCCCCAGCCCCCAGTTATTTGAATCACGTTTAAGGCTGAGCGTGGAGGGAAAAGTGGGGAAGAAGAAAAGCAAAAACTCTGGCAAAGTCAGTGTTGGGTTTATTATACTGAATTATGGCTGGAGTAATCAGAGACTTGGATTTCCTGACCTTCCTGTTCCTATTCTTGGAAATACCCTTAGGTGTTTGCTTTGTTGCTGTACATGCTACATCCTAAAAAGCTCTGTGCTGGAAGCACTTAGGTTTAGTAATTTCCATGGTGCAAACTTGCAACTCATTTATTTTAATGGTTTATTTGTTGATAGAAATTCTGAAAAGAAAATATGAGGGATATATTCCCTCTTCCTAGGATTCTTCAGAATATGGATAAATCACCTCACAGATAGGAATATGTGTACTCACATATCTAGGAACAAATGGCTCTGCTGTTCTTGTTAGCACTTTGTGATTTTTTTTTTAGCAGCTCCTTTATGGAGTGCTGAAATAAATGTCGGTTTCTAAGTAGGTACCTGTGGTTTTAAACAAATGAAATGACCTGTCTTTTACACTGGACTGGAGAATTAGTCATGCAGGAAAAGTGGAGAAAAAATGAACAAGGAAGAATTTAAAGGAAAAAGTCTGTGATGACCAGAAATAACTTAATAAACTTTTGGTAGTCCATCCAGAAACAACATGACTTTGAAATTTCAAAGGTCAGTTTTAGTTGTTTGCAGATAATTCAGCCTGGCCGACACCAGGAGGCACCGGGTTTCTTGCTGATAAGAACCTGCTGCTCTCCTGCAGYGCCCCAGCTGAGGAGCTGCCAGGGCAGGGAACCTGTGTACGTGTTAGCACGAGGCTGGCCCTGCTGAACCCCCTGGGACCGGGGGCTTGATAAAAGGCACTAGGAGCAGGACAGTCTCTGCGCTGTTTAGTTCTGCAAGGTTTTTAAAATCTTTGGAAATTCTTTTTTTCTTCTGAGGGTGGAGAGCTGCTTCCTGCTTGGAGAGGTAATTATCAGCCCCAAGAGTTCTTGATAGAAAATTTCCCCTTCTATCAGTCCTACTCGCTACAGGAGGCAAAGAGCTTAGCATAAAAAATTATCATCTTTTATATGATGAAACGCTGGAAGAGCGTCAGTGGTATTTTGAGATCAAGGCATTACTGTTTTGAACAATGCTTTAAACTCTCCCCTCCTTAGTGAATATGAAACCCTGCAAAACTGACAGCAGCAAATGGAGTATCTCTGTTTAGCAAGGCAGTGGAAAAAGTGGGGCAAACAATTACAAGAATGAGCTCAATTCCATGCAAAGTATTAAGAGAAAATCTTGAAGGAAATAGGGGGAAGTATTTTATTCTGTTCATGTACAAACTAAGTTCTCTCGTCATGCCAGCATAACTTGGTGTTATTTGATAGAATATGAGTTTTYCAGATAAGCTGAATTTGACATCTTCTGGAAGTCGGCCATGTAACTGAAATAGCACCACGTAGCTCTGATTATAGGTTTAAAAATGGCTSAGTATTGCGACCGCTGTAGCCTGAGATAGGAGATGTTGGGATGGATATGTCATCTTGGTGGTGTGAACTGCTGTGATTTATCAAGCTGCTGTTCATGCACAAGTGTCTGTTTCTGAGCTGCTCCTTGAAAAGTTCTTGTCCACATGTAACAATTTGTTCCCCTCTCCCAAGCATTTTGCTAAAATTAAAACCTGCTGTGGATTTAGTATCAAAGCCTATCTATCAAAAGTTGACTTTTCCCAGCCTTTACCATAGCTCCTTGTGTTGATATACAGGCACTTTAGCAAAAGAGGGAAAAAAAAAGTATATTAAAGAGTGTTACCTGTGAATGTGCTGGATTTCAGGACTGTTCTCAGTCCATCCCATCTCACGGATCTTTTTCTGGAGATAAACTGCCCTTTTGACTGCTGCTTCATACCTCTCATTCTGGCTCTGGAAATACTGATTTTCTTGGCTGAATACAGGGTTGCTTTCAATAGCTTTAACTGCAAGGCAAGGTGGGATAGTTTATTCTAGCACTGCAGGAGGCCCTGCCGTGTCACGTCGGTTCCTCCTCGAGCGCAGCGGGTCCCAGAGAGCTCCTCTCAGCAATAGGTTGGTTAGTTCAGCAGCAAGGGAGGCGATTTCCCCAGCTTGGAGAAGAGACGTGTTTGAGGGGGAAGGAGGAGCGGGGAACCAAGCACTCCTGTGATAGTGATTGTTGTTAAGGCAAGTGGAGGGGATGAGCTTGGAGCATAAGGCACCTTCTCTGCTCAGTGCACAGGAGGTGACTTTATACCAGGAGATCTTTTCTTCTGATAAAAAAAACCCCTTACAAGTCTGACTGTTACAAATCTGGCTGTTTCTAATAGGTGTTTCTGTGATTAAATGGTAGAAAGCTTTGCAATTTTCCAAGTTTTGCACAGAGGTGGCTGTGGCCCAGGTACCTGCAGTGTCCTGCTCTGCAGCGGCAACTTGGCTTGGATGGGACCTTCGCAGCCTTAGGGAGCAGCTCTCTGGTTTGCTCTTCCTGTGTCAGTCTGGACAATCACAATGGTCCCCTTTTGCCTTGAAACCTTTAAGTCAATTTGCGTTTATGATGTAGTTAACTACAGTCATACCCTAAGGTGCATAATTCCAGCAGCTTGAGCCCTTTTCCTTCATTGAGAGTGTGATAGGGGTGTATTTGCAGTCACAGGAGCATCCTTTACTCGCTCCCGGCAGAGTCTCTCCCAGGATGCTCATCACAAGCAGGGATCATCTCAGCCTTGCAGAGCAAACCCTGCGGCAGACCCAGCAGGACACACGAGGTATTTCCCACTCTGCCAGGGCAGCCTTGCTCAGCAGAGCTGCTCTGCTTTGGTTAAAGCATAACATGCATCCCGTACAGCAGCACCAACCCCCCTGCACGAACAGAGCTCGTGCAGAAAGGGCTGCCCGCACGCCGCTCACTTGTATTCCAGTTTAACCAGTCGTGCCAGAAATACGAGAGATGAGAGCAGGGATGGGGGAACGCTTTGGGAAGCCAGCCTGGTGTAAACGGGTGCAGCTGAAGCAACTGCGAGAGAGCTGGTGACTTAAAATGCTGTGTCTTAAAAGCCAGGCCATAAGCAAATGTGCAGGAATGCAAAAAGATCTGAAGGAAAAGCGGAGCAGAAAGGAGGTCTGGGGCCTGCCGACAGGCGCAGAGCTCGTAGGGYGGACTCACCGATGGCCCTGCGGCTCCGCGTGCGCTCTGCGCCGCCGTCCAGGCTGGCCGTGAGCAGCTCCACGCTGAAGGAGGCCGCCAGCCTCTCGCYCGCGAGGTCGGGGTTCACGCCGCCCGGGACCTCGTCCCGCTTGCCGGAGCCCAGCAGCGCCATGGCGGAGCCGGGCCGCTCCGCTGAGGGACAACGCTCCTTGCTTGTTGGCCTCCCTTTAATTGGCTGCTGGTGTCTTGCTTCACGTCATGGCCTCGGGGCTTCAGGTGGTGATGGAGCTTTTGCAGCTGCACGAGGAGCCTGGCTCCTCCGGGGCGCGGAGCGGCCTTCTGCAGCTCCTGCAGGAATAGGGCACTGCAGTCTGCACAATGAGCGGGGTGTACTTTGCACGCAGCAGGGCAGGACGGTTTGGAGGAAAAAAAAAAAAAAAAGAATTTACGTAAGAGTTTAAGCACTGTCTTCATTGCAACACTATGGTGTATGAAAGTTCAGAGAAAGGGCTCAAAATGGAGGTTGTATGATTGCTGCCTTTTCATCACTTGTACTGGTCTGTCAGTTCCCAATATTTTATGAGAAGGAATTATTTGCACATTCTCCAATTCGACATTAATGTCTGTGAGGGCTTCTAAGCACTGCCAGCTCTGCTGCCTGCGCTGGGGAGCCTGGGTTATCCCTCCCGCTGTGGGGCCGCAGGGCTGGCCTGGCCGCGCTCGACAGCCCCGTCCGGTGCTGCTCCGGCAGCCCCGTCCCGTGCTGCTCCGGCAGCGTCCCACTTCCCGCGGAGCTGTTTTGTGCTGCCCTCTAACTCTGGGCGTCCCGTGTTAGCAGGGTTTCTAGTGGGGGCATGCAGTTTGTTCCCAGCTCCTCTACTTGGGTAGGTGTCCTAGGAGGGGGTTCCAGGCAGAACTCCGAGGGAATAGCAGCAGCCCCCGGCCGTGGCAGGGAGGGAGGGGAGGCCGGGTGCGGAGGGGAGGCTCTGCTCGCTCATGGGGCCRCCCAGGGCCTGCGGTGTGAACACCAAGGCCACATACCTGGTCCTGGGCGTCCTCGGGGAGATGGCGCCGCTGGCCCGGCCGCGCTTGCCGGCGCTCCCGTGCGGGGACCCTCGTCCCCGGACACAGGGCGTGCGGCACCGTGCAGGCACGCAGGCCGCAGCCGACCTCTGCCGGCGGTGCCTGTGCCTGCGGGCCGGGAATGCCGCCGTCCTGGAGCCTCCGTGCTGGAAAACGCTGCTTTTCTCGCCTGGCGTTAGGCTCTGCGCGTTGCAGTGGGAGCTGCTACCTGCCCAGTTTCAGTGCTGGGTAGCATGTATGCGACTGGCGCGTGTGCGAAGCAGCCTCCTCTGATCCTTCTTTTTATCATGTTTGGTCCGAGTGACTCTGCTTGATTTATCACAGCTTAGATGTGATCTTTGATTGTTGCCTCAACTCGTTTTAAAATAATAACATATGCGGAGTGTCAGTGAATGACATCCCTGCACAGCACCCGATCCTGCCTTCCTGCGTCCTGATGTTTTCAGCCCGTCGAGATGGCGTTTGTGGATGAGCAAAAGATGCAGCACGGAGCACAGGAGACAAAAACATTTGTTGATGGGTAAGTTAACCCAGTGCTAATGAACGAGTCGCTGTCAAACTTCAGGGATTTTTATTTTTAATAATTTCATTTGGTTTATTGTCTGCTTCCATCCTTGGAGCTTTTTTTTTCCCAATTCCTTGTGGAAAAGAGCAAAATATACAATCACCACCTAGTTTATTTCCTCAGAAGGGTGTGCATTAAACAGTGTGAGTAGTGGTAGTTGATTGAGTACAGTGTGAAATATATATATTTTTATAAGTATAAACACAAACACATAATATAGGATATCTATCACATAGGCAATATACACAGTGCAAAAATTGTCTTACAGCAATACTTTGAGACTCTATATCTTTTGGACAACCTCACATTGCTTTAGGAAAGTGGTTTAGGGACATAGGGAGATAGACCCAAAATTCAGGAATTAATTTMACAGAAAACAGCATACAAAGATTTTCCCAGATCTCCTCCTAATGTCAACACTGATCATTTCTTCATTCAGGTGAAACAGTTTGTTGCTMGAGACAAATACTTTTCTGCAGCATTGCGGCCATGCAAAGTGTGTCCAGTTACGGACGCTTGGTCCGAGTCCAGCAGAGGAGGCGGTTTGCAGTTCATGCAGGTGAGAAAACGAGGWGATTCGCAAGCGAACACCGCGGCAGTAGAAGCGTCGTCTCCCAAGGGCAGTCACTGCAGCCCCTGCATTCCCAGGCCATCTGCAGCTGCTTCTTTGTGGCCACTTTGCCGGTGGGATCCAGGTGCAGCCCATGAGCCCGATACCTGGAGGGGTTTCCATTGCCTGGATGAGCTTCACCTGGGCTGGGGTGGTGGGATTYGGGCCTCCACCTGGGCATGAGCTGCAAATGCAGTAGTGCCACCCATGAGTGCTTGCAGATGGGATTTGCTGCCCGCTCTGTTCTCAGCAGGCACCCAGGCAGAGGGTTCTGCCTTAATGTTTTTCAGATTGTATCAGCRTGCTCAGGAGCACTATTATATTTCACACTTTTCTTTCCTCAGATGAGTGCTCAKTTTACTCGGTCGTTTTGGAATGGCTTTGCACCCAAGGACTTGTGTAAACGGTCCTATCCCACACAGTGTGAGCTGGTAACACTGATTTCACTGGTGAGCYATGTTTTTTTCTGGGGTTAATTTATGAGGTTAAAACTATTCTTGCTTCTAGAGTTTTTTGTTCTTGTTGTTTTGAGCTCTTTGATGAAAATCATTTAATCTGTGCTATAACCCATTGCAAAATCCCATCTCAGTAAGTTCTGGTTTATTATTTAAGTTGATGTTACTTATGGGGTATCGTATAATGTCCTCTACAGCTATATAAAAGCATTTTTAGCAACATCTTTTTCTCTTGGAGAGCTTGGGCTTCCCCMTTCCCTCCCAAGAGAAGAAAATGTTGCTTCTTCCTCATGGACTCTTAAGCTACCTGAAAAGCCACACAATAGGAAAGGGTGGAATAGCTCGTTTCACATTTTGATTGACCCGTAGTGACTGCGTGCACTGGGTTTCTGAAACCAAAACTTGTTTAGATTAAGCACGACGAGTGTGGGGCTAAAAACTACCATGGAGATAGTGCTAGGAGGAGGAGCTCTTGAGACCTGAAACTRGGCTAAGGCCTCCTGTAATCTCAGATCATCCTAGCACCCACGTAGTTGCATCACTGGACGTGACACTTAGTGGATAGTTCAGATGTTTTCGTCATGCTGACAGGTTGAGCAAGAGTCCTTTGAGATGAAATATCCCGCTGCACTGGAGGGGACTAGGGAGTAGATTAGTAAGTTCTTATTTAACAAGATGTGGTAAATACCCAGTTTCCCTTTATTCATAGATGGATTCCCTGCAGATGTGGATAGTGGATACTGTTTGATCGGGTATTACCTTCCCAGCTGACTGAGTCCATTGAGTTTCACTGTTCAAGAACCAGTTTTCGAAGGCAGTTGGTGAGTTACGCTGTCTAGGCTTTGTAYGAGGGCTGATGTGAGAAGCAAGATGACGAGCTGTTCCTGAAGGAGATGGCTTAGCTCTAGATGAGGGCACYTCAAGGCACAGGTGCTTTAGAAGAAAGAGTCCAGGAGTTTTGCGGATTTTCTACTCAGGTGCCCCATAAACGTGGTAAGCTCTGACCATAAATGGTGCAAAGGCACCATCTCCCCCAGCTTTCTTCTACTAGCAGCCAGGAGAATTTTGACTTTGCAAAGCAGCAACTGAAATGAAGCAGCTCTGACCTCTGGGAAAGGAGGAAAGCAGCACGGTCAGCACTGTTTTACAGCAGTATCTATGGGTCCTGTAGCCCTAGCGCACACGGGTGCCAGCTGGGCACCAGGGCTGGGCACAGAGCTTACAAGAGAGCAATGTGACATTGCCAGCCCTTGGTCACTGCAGATTTTTCCTTGGATTGCTAAGGTAGCAGGTGCCCAGCTGCTGCATGAGGGACTGAAACGCAGGAGTCTGGGCAAGAGGCAGTTCACCCCTCTGCCGCTCTGACCCTTCCCATCTGCAGAGATCTGCTACCGGTCGTTGAGCCAGTGCCATGAACACTCACATTGCAAACACCCAGCCTTTGCTTTCTGCATGTGGAGCATACTTGGAGCATTCGTGGAATGGTCCTGTGTTTCTTCTGCCTGCTCATGGGACTGCTAAATTGCTGTATTCAAACAGGTTTGAAATGCARTTTGACTGATGCTCCTGAAGGACCGTTGCACCTTTCTGCCAGCGTTGGATGTGTGTAGGGGTGCAGACGCTGATTTTTCTAACAGTTAGTAGTAGAGATGTGCTGCTGAGATGCACAATATCCGTGAGGTTGACTTGCATAGTGGTACAATACCAATAGCCCATGGGAAAGCCATTGTGGTCCCCATGGTTGTTCTCAATAATAAGCAGATTGTCCCTTTTGGTTGTCATGCAAAGGCTTCCACGACATTCCCCAGGGCTGTAGCCACCTTCCTGCTACCCCGTGCTCAGCGAGCCTCCTCTGTGCTGATGTGGCAGTGCTCGGCCCTTCACAGGCTTCTCAGGCTTAAACATTCACTGTGTCCTAAAGGTCAACCAAGAGTTAGCTGGAGGTTAGTGTCCCCCCACAATCTGTGGGGAAAAGGGACATCATTTCTCTCTGCAGCTTCTCATGTGAGTACCTCTAGTGAATACTGCACCTTTTCCATTAYGATACCTTCTTGGGGTGGGAAAACCTTTTTTATGCATTCTACTGGAGCAAGCATTAATAACAGTGAAGAGCCCCAAAGATGCRGCTGTGAGCATTCACCGTGGACACAGATGTCAGCGTGGGTGTGTTAGTGCCATCCTTGGTAACATCCCTTTTGAGTTTTGGCAGGAGCTATGCTGCTTTCTCTTCTCCACTCACTGTCGATGTTCTCCTTAGGTTTTCTTTGACTTTAATGAATTCTGGTGCATGGTCTTCCCGCTTCTCTTGTTCTTTCTCCAGCTGAAATGCAAACAGTCATCATTATCTGTGCCCACTCARGGATAAAACTGCAATTCATTAGCTACATTCAAATAGTTGGTTTCATTAGTGCTCCCGGTCCAGTTAGTATTGCCCAGAATTGAAAGACTCTGTAGGTCACATGTTGACTCTCTCTCTTTTTCACCCTTAGTTTTCCTGGCCCACTGAAACRTTTGTTCTTTCCTCCAGTGGAAAAGACAGAGTGCTCCTCACTCCTGAACTGGCATGGAAGAGGGAGGAGGAGGTTTGGGTCCCTCCAAAGGAGATCTGTGAGCCAGGAAAAAGTTCTTACCACTGGGTTATCATCTACAGGTTGTACTGCTTCTCTTCTTTATGCAGAGTCTTTATGGGTCTGTCCCTAAGTGGATCTGTCCCAGTTTCATATTTCTGATTTCCTAGTGTTGGRCTTTGATTTTACATGTAGTCTTGGCTTGGTTGATATAATTGCAAGAGATCTCCTGTGCTATTAAATAAAGCCATTTTATCCATTTTAAGTGCAAATGTTGGTGAATGGGACAGRGAATTACTTTATTTCTGAAAGAAGCAAGTTAACTTGCCCACCCTGCCTGTCACCCAGTGTCACTGTTGCTGGCCTCCTGGTCTGCTCTGGCCAAGGCACCATTCCCCTGGCAATGCCCCAGAATGGGTTTAGCTTGTGTGCATGTTGAGAACTACGTTCTGTGTCTCCCATTTTATGCAGGGGCAGCAAAATCAGGCTTTGAGTTAAGCCCCACTGTACCCATCTGCTGTCTGGTCTGTGCTTTGCACAAGGGTTTGGGTAACCTAGAAACTCCCTAAAAACTTGATCTACCTGGTCYAGCCTCTGATGCCTCTTTAGTAACTCTTTTTCGAAAGGTGACTGCAATTTCTTCGCCTCTTCCTCTTCCTTCTTCTGTCTGATGAGCTGGTTTCGCCGCCGGTGCTCGAGCACCCGCTGCAGCTCTGGCTTGCTGTCCACGCCGAGACCTCTGTGGATGAGAAGCAGACATGTCAGGGCTAGAGCACCGTCACCCTGCTGTTTATCCACCAAAAGTCTGTCCCCAGTCCTAGATGGAAACATAGAGATCCAGGCCACAAATCCATCTGGAAGAGTTTGAGCTTTTTATGGGGAGCACCTTAGTGCTGGGGCTGCTGCTTCAGGCAACCACAGCGGCTGTCCTGAGGTGCGGGAAGGTTTCCAAGCCCTATTTTACTCTCCTGCYGCARCTTCCTGTGGTGGGAATGGAAATGSCATGACTAGTTTTAATGATTTCAGCAGCAGCTTCAGCCACATTTAGGAAATTTTTGTTTTCCACCAGCAGGGGTAGTCATTGAACTGCAGTAATTGTTCTGGTAGTTCATTTCCTCCTGTTGCATCCAGATTTACTTTAGCGCTGGGGATTAGAGTGAACCCTGATAACATAGAGAGTTTTGGCTTAGAGGTCAGAATGAAAGGTCCTTTTCTCCTGGAAGTGAGAGCATTTGCTAATGAAGGAGGCACCTGATTCCTGTTCAGCCTTATCAATACATCTGGAAGAGGGACTGCTAAAATCCTGTTTTGTTAGGGGTAGGATCGCTGGAAAGGAGATGTCACAAGGACATGTTATGCACTTCAGGCATAAATATGCAGCAAAGTGCTGGAAAAAGTCATCTGAGTAGATTTTATAAAGCTAACACTTCAAAAGTTGCCATGACTGAATTTAAACACTAAGATCTACCTTTTGCAAATGACCCTGGCCACTGTCCTAGCAGCTGCTGTGCTGCTGAGATCATGGAAGTAATTCTGCATGTGTGGGGATAAGGATTAATGGGGAAATAGTCCAGATGTGGGTCATGGGATGGTTCCTGCCCTTCCAAGATGAAGGTTCAACAGTCTTATCTCCTCTCTGACAAAAGAACCCAGCCTCCTGTAAAATCCATAAACTTTCAGGCTTAAATCACTATAACTGATGTCTCTGCCCTGCTGTGAGTCCTACCCACTCACCAAGTGGGTCTTGCTAGCAGCATAAGAGCTTCTTGCTCTTGGAAGGTTTCTGTTGACTGAAGGCTGAATGTTTTATATTAAGGTTATTAGAAAGCAGAGGCATCTTGTCCCATGGACTTTGTACCTTTCTTGGCCTGATGTCAGGCGCTAAGGTTGTATCTACCATCATTACAGGTCTAATTGGCAGACAGGAGAGGGAAATGGAGGGAACCACTGGGGAACGTGGCTGGGGAGCTGCGGTCCCTGGATGCTCCCAGGGAATGGGAATGCGCTGAACATTGCTTTCCATTGTCACCTCTTTTCACGCTTTATGGCAGGACAAAGTTCACAGCTGCATTAGCAAAGTTAACAGGAGAATTGGCAGCAGAGCTTTTATAATGTTTTTTCAAGCCAGGAAGAACTCGGKTGTTACAGAGATGCCTCTCTAAAGACCTGAGAGAAAGTAAATCTGCCCTGGCTTGCAGGAGGCTCAGAGTTTGCAATGTTGCCTCTGGATTTGTTGCTGTGCTTTGATTTAGTCAGCCTGTGCTCTTGTTACCCAGAGGTGTTGACTATGATAAGGTTTTTGTTGCACAAGTCCCTCGCTTGAATTGCTTCTGGGTTCTGCTGAAGGGGAAAAAACAACAGCAAAGCAGAAACAGGAGCAAGCCAGAGGCTCCTGTCTCTCCTCTCCCCTTTCTCTTCCCTCTCTAGTAATGTATAGCAGGAGACAAAACTACTGCATTTGACAGTGATTTGCAGGATGTTTACAACTGCTGTTCCTCCTTCCATCTAGGATATCCATGTCAGCTTGGCAGCTTTTGTGATCCGACTGACARTATTTGATTGTCCTGGAACCCAGAGACACCAGAAGAGACTATAAAAATTGATCTGAATCTGACAAGGCTCTATAACCTACACTGGCTGGTTAAAGGTTTGAGGGCTTCCAGATTTTAAATCAAGAAAAAGAAAGAATTAAAAAGGTGTTAGTATTTGATTAAGGATCCAACAGTAAGCAACTTGAAAAGGTAGATACCTTTTTGTAACAGGCTTTGTTTTACTTATTTGTTGAAAAAATATTTGAGAGGCCCGAACGTGAGCAAGGTTAAATGGGTGTCCACTAGCAGTGTATCTCCCTGAGATGTACAGGACAAAAGGAGCGGGGAGGGAGGAGGTGGCAGGATGGTCATGTCTGATGGTAAATGTGRCTGTGACGTGATGGCAGGTATAGGACTCCAACAGCAAATGATGGAGGACTTCACTGTTGGCTTGCTCTGCTTGGTGCCTTAGGGTTTGTAACCTGTCTTTCCTGTCACATTATCCATCTCACCCCTGCCTTTCTTGCCCCGTGGATTAGCAGGGAGCCTCAAGGACTGCCCTGCTGCAAGAGCAATTGTTACTGTCCCACATCCTGTTGAYACCAGTCTCTGCTCCTCCTTGAGCCTGACCAAGCAACCTTATCTGACAGCCACAAGCCTTTGACACAAGCCTTTGGCTGGTATTTCCTTGTTCATCTCCACTACTGAAGTTGCAGCGGTTTCGTCATGCTCTGTTCCACTGTGGTTAAAAGGGATTTGTGCTTAGGGAGATCAAGGCCAAGGCGGTGAGCAGAGCAAGCTGACAAGTGCTGAAGTGCTTCATCATTTGCTGTTTGAACATTCACGTTCAACATGATGGTACATCAGGAAGGGGACAGCAGGAGTGCCTTGCATGCACAGGTCTTGGGCCAGGTATTGCAGCTGCCAGAGCTTGTGGCTCAAGGTGCGAGGAAAAAAGCAAGCAGCTCCAGAGAGGACTTTTAGCAATGCCTCAGAATGGCAGAGGTCTTCTGTTTTGCTTTTGTTTTGAAAGAAATTTTTGGACTGAAGAGAGAGAAAAGGGGCTACAGGCAAGTTTTGTTTTATCTTGTGTCTGTAAGTGAAGGGATTTATCCTGAGCTTCCAGTTTGTGGCCAGTCTCTGGCCATTCAGCAGCATCTGGCTGATGAGCTCAGACTGCTCAGCACCTCGCAGAACACTTCAGTGGCACATGGGGGCCTCCTCTTACCTCTTGTGGTTCATTAGCAGCTCTCTGTGCAGCTCCTGGTGGCTCTTTGAGGCTTTTACGGGATTTAGGAGCTTTTTCGGCTTGATAAGATCTGGGTTTCCATCTATGTAGTCTGGGTGAGTCAAGATATTCCCGGGGTCTCCTCGTTCCCTCTGTATTTCAGTGTACATTGATGCTGAAAGAAAAGAGAGGTGTTTGCACGAGAAGTCTCGGTGTGCTGGAGCACAGGAGCCAACTAGAGCTCTTCTCTCCTGCCAGGCAGGAGGCAGAGATGGTGCCTGCCCCTCTTATCAGTGTAAGGCTTTGCTGATACCCAACTGGGCTAATATTCAGGATGCAGCCCAGTGCCAAGGAAAACGTAAGTCTTACATGCAATGTATGATCATGCTGTAATAATTGTGTATGTTCTGGATGTGAGAACAAAGCTCTGCTTTTCCCAAGTGATGACAACGTGGATTTCAGGCAAACCACAAGGCTGTTGATTTTCTCCAAGTACTCTCCATTTCTCCATTACAAAAGAACCTATACGACATGAGTGCAAAGTACATTTTACAAGACAAAACACATGCATTGTGCTGTGTCTTTAAGTGTAAAGTGCAGTTTGGCAGACTGTAATTTTGCTGGTATGCAGTCTAATTGGGGGCTTAGAGCAATTTATTCCCAACTACTCACTTGAAAAATTTGGAAGTTTACCATTCGGCACTAAAAGTCCCAGAAACAGAGCGTAGGCAGCTCCACATCTGTAAATATCCCACCATTATAATATTTTGAGACTAGGGTGAAGTTATATGGGTTGGTGGTGCAGGAAGGGAAATCGTTGTTTGATAATTTTGCCTTTCTTTCTTATTGTAATTTCATGTATAAAAAGAATAAGACCTAGTTAAAAAGAGAAATCAATAGGTAAAGCAAAAGAAAGCAGGTAAGGGTTGGTCTTTCTTAGTCACTAAGTACTCTCTCAAGGTAAAGTGGGTTGCAATCAAACAGAATTGTGTAAGAATTAATGCTTCAGCTTCTCATTCAGTGTTAATGTGGCCAGCGCTCTAATGCTTTGGGAAGAAAGAGAAGCAAATACCAGGGTGAATTCAGTAACTCTTTAATGGGCTCTTTGGAAGCTGGAAACGGTGATTTCTCATATCAAATTATTTTCCTCTAGGATTATGCATCACTGTTGGCCGTCAAACATGAAAAGAGGCCTGTGCTGGGCCAGCTCGCGTGCCCATGGGGCCGGACTCCACGAGTGCAGGCAGTGGCTCAGCGGTGCCTTCCAGAGAGGCGTGCGGTGAGGAACTGCCAAGGGTTAACAAAGCACAACTTTTTTTGCCACATTCTGTTAAATGAAAAGCAGTTTTCAACTGCTTTCCACGGGTTTGCACCAAGGTAAAAATGCTTTGGTTTTGTTTTTATCTTACCTCCTCACTTTTTGGGGAGAAAAGGCAGAGGATAGACAAGAAAGGAACGTGTAAAAGTAGAGGTCCATCTGGCTGACCTCCCATTTGAATTGGYAAAGCAATGTCCTCCTTTACTCCTCAAACAGGAGAGCTTCTCCCTGGAGTAACGTTGACACATAACAGATCTTTTAAATGGAAAATGTCATTTCTGAACAGCACTAAAAGACTGGAATTAGCGTCACCATGGCATCCTGTTGCCCTTTTCTTTCAGTGCCCCTTTACCATCATTTAGAAGACAGCTATCCTCTCCTGCAGCAGACAGACTCTTGCATTTGGTCTCTGTGATGGCACAAATCCCATCGCGTTGGCTATGGGTCATTTCTGGGTTGGAAGCAGCCGGGGAGCCAGCAGCTCCAATGGGATCAAGCCTAGGGGGGGCCGAGTAGCCTAATGTGGTTATTTCCAGACTGTAGCAATGCAGCGTTACATGACCAAGGCCTGGGAAATAGAAGCAATTTATCAGCCTATTTACTGAAGGCAGAGAGGGTTCTTTCCCCTGAAACTAGCACAAATGCCCAAAATGCTGGGAAGGAAGGAGTGGGAGGAACTGAAATATGCTGGGAACATTTCTGGCCAGGTGGTTGTTAGCTCAGCACGCCCTAGAGCTCACAATGCCTGTAATTTACCCGAGCAGGACCCGGCAGGGAGCTTTCAGCTTGGTTTTCACTGCACTAGGTCTGCCCAGGGGTGTGCGGGTACCATCAGTGAGGATTTTGTTTCCAGTGGATGTTGGCACTGCCGCCCACCAGGTCAAGCGGTATCGGTACCCAAGCTGCTGTCCTGGCACAAGATCAGAGCACTGACCTTGTCCCAGAAAACAACTGGGAAGAGCCTTGAGCCCAGCTGTGCAAACACCATTTTGTGTCTTCAGAATGTCTTAATCTGGTATAATTCAAGAAACACCTTCATTTGCATTGAGCATAGAAAGAAAAATGAGASTTAAAAAAAGCATTAAAGCTCCTGAAACACAGCTTGGGGTTATGCTGGGAGTAAGGTCAGGGCATCCTCTCTCCTGCAKTTTGGCAGATAGGGACCCAGTGCAAAATGTTTCTAGTGGAGCAGATCTGTCATCTTCAAGATCTGATGTAATTCATATCCGTGTATGAGGAGACAGACTGCTATCAGGCTGCTTTTTGTCATTATTTATAGTGCTGGAGGTGTAAATCAGGCCAGGTCTCTGCGATGGATTTACAACAGGATGCCTGGTTTTGCATGATGCAGCTGTAGATCAACGAACAAGGCTCTGCTCTGGCACTTCCTTGGTCACCATCGTAAATCAGCAAAAGGTATTAGACATTTTTATATCGTTCCTGGCAAGATATAAACAAAAAATACGTGTGCATTTTAACACCCTCCCTGTGCTCGGAAAGGCAGTGTGACCTTTCAAATAGAAGTGGTTTTGCACCGTTGTTTTAGAAGGCAGTTGGGTTTGCTTTGATGCATGCACTCTGTTGTTTGCTTTTAAAATACCTTCCCTTTCCTCATTTCTAAAAGTGTGAGGCTTTCCAAGAAAGGTACATTTCTGAGTGACTTTTCTATACATACAAAGCRAGGCCACACAGATGAGCAGGCTGAGGCCACAAGCATTGGGAGATYTTTGGACTTCATACCCAGCTTGACTCATCATCCAAGTGAAATGAGCTCCCCGCCTTGTTCTGTTCTCTAGGAGACCCCTAGGAAATATTTGCATTTGTCCCTTTTCCAAGGTCCACCCCAGACTGCAGAAGGGGGAGAAAAATGGCTTTTAAAAATATTCTGATGAGGCACCCGAGATGGGGGCTCAACTGGGTTTCCCTTTGCTGCTGCTGCTGCTTTTTGGGTCGTCCCTGATGCAATTTCCCTTGCTGAGAAGAGATATCGTCCATAGGGCATTTATTTAGAGTTTGTCACCTTGTCTCTGTGTGATGGGCTGCCCTCCGTACATAGGGCAGGCCTGGTGCTGCTCTCTCTGCTCTGCTCTCAGCTGCCTCCTGTTTCCCTGTTCACTGTCCTGTTGGGATGAAAATAATCCCCAGGAATGTTAAGGGGATTAGCAGCCTTGGAAAGGGCAGGTAGCCYGAGGGGTCTGGTTGCAGCTGGCTGCCTGACTCCAGCAGCTCTTCACRGGAGCAGGAGAAAGAAAAAAGACTGAAAATAAAGTTAATCCAGAGCTGTTGTGTTTAAAAAGCTTTAGGGCAGCTCTCTGGGTTCCTGCCCAGCACCTGAGGATTTGCAGTGTTTCAGGAGAAYGGAGGGTGTAGCAGGAGACCCGGGTTCAGCCCCTTTTTGCAGATTTTCACGTGAGATTCCTTCCCAGACCTCTCTCTTCTGCAGCCGCTCTGCCCATGGGGTCCCAGGGCCTTGACCGTGGCTTTGGGACAAGCCCGCACAGTGGGTAGCAAGCACCTCTCCTTCCTCTCGAGTTCTGTTTCRCTGAAGCACCATGAAATTCTCCCTGCTCTTCATCCTTCCCTCACAACAGGCTCTCCGTCCCCTCGTGCGTCCCTCGACCCAGCTGCAAACCGAGTTTCTCTGCGTTCAGCACCATGCACAGCCCTGGACTCCGAGGCAGCGCAATGCTGTACGACTGGTTTTCAGTACGTTCAACCTGCAAAGCCGCTGATGTTATCTTCGGCAGCACAGGTTGGTGTTTAATTTTAGCTGGAGTCTATCAAACAAATGTTGTTTGCAGTCAACTTGTGTTGTCTGTACTGTCTGAGTGCTGATTTTCTGACCAGACTGTCTAGGGTGAGTTTTTTTCAGTCTGGGTAAATAGCTAGAAAAGGACCCAAACTGCTCTTTCTCAAGTGCTTTATGGGATCTTTTCTAGGCAGAGAATGAGCCTCTGCAAAACGTCATCAGCATAAAAATAAGCAAAGGGCATTATTCTGGGAAGGGGAAGCAGGGTCAGATGATATAGTGTTCACTATTTTGTGAGACCCTGTTATGTGGTGGGAAAGATGAGACTGCTCCAAACAGGGCAGCTTAGATCAAGTTTTYCAAGCCTTGTCCAGCTGAGTGCCGAACATCCCCTGGGATGAAGGTCAGCAATTATTTTAGTACAAGAGGAACATACTGAAAACACTCAGGCTGTTGTGTACCTTGGCATCCTGCACACAAGCCACGCAGTAACCTGCAAGAGGCAGTATGTAATCCATAGGAGAACTCCTGTGCTTTAATCTGGCAGTCTTCTGCATCTCAATTCCTGCACATCCCTGTGTCTATCCTACATGTGGCCCTTCTCAGGCCTTTAGGGGAGCCCTGTATAACATTCCCAGTCATGGCAATCAAGCCTGTGCTTTGGCTGGTGGAAACTTTGGYGRGGTRAAGTGYTGGGAGAAAGCACTTGTTTGACTCCTCTTCCAAAATCACAGCTTAACAAATTAATACTTCCCTTCATTATAAGTCTGGTAAAGATTTGTTTRCTTTATAATCCTCATAGCAGCARCAAGGTAGGAGACACTTGGGATATACTGGGATAGCTGTGCTGAGCACCTCCCACATGCATTTACAGATRRGGAAAAAAAAGCAGTGGGTTTTGGACYGTTGTGCAAATCTGGGGAATTTAGCTGACTTGCTGGGACTGGGGGCTCTCTGCCATACTGCTGCGGGGCCGCAGGACAGCGACACTCGTGCACTGGCCTCGGCTCCTCAAAGCTTTGCCCGCCTCCGAGCAGGCGAGCAGCTCCCTTTCTGGGCTGCTCTCAGCCTCCCAGCAGGACACTTGCTTTCAACAGGCGCTTTCCCCACGTTTCTGCACACTTGGTGGGCTCAGAGAAGAACGAGTTACCGCAGGAGCGTCGTTAACAGGAGGTGGCCGCTGCCGCACGCAGAGACGGGCTTTGGGACTTGCAGAATCCGAGCACCCTGGGGCTGACGCTGCGCGATGCATCTCCAAATCCTGGCTAATCTGCTTGTTGCTGCACCGGAGCCGAGCCGGAGCAAAATGCCACCCGTTCCTCCACATTAGCTTAATGACTGCGGCGGCTTAGTGCCTCCCTGAGGGATAGCAGCAGTGCTGGTAGAGCCGCCCTGACGCGGGCAGGCGCTAATAGGACCCTGGCCCCGCTTCCCACCTCCAGCACTGGTTTCTCCTTGCTTGTCTTGGAGCGACGGCGGCACCGGGAGCGCAAGGGAAGCGCACGGGGCCTCCGGCCGCTCGCAATCTATCGCGTTAAATAATTAAGTGAGCTTAATTCTGGTGTTGTAACTCTGTAACTCGAGGTGGCCGCCCGGGGAAGGGACAGTGCAGGGTGTCGCTTGGGGCTGAAGGGCGGCAGGAAGGCAGCAAGGTCACGGCGCGCAGAAGGAGGTGCGCGGCCCGGCGGCGCCGGAGGGACCACGAGCATTCCTGGGCCGTTTGTGGGTTTTCCTCATATTAAGTAGCACTTGGGGCTCAACCTGTTTTTTTTGRTGTGTTGCAGGGCTGGGAGTTTCCTTGTCACCAATGCAACAAGTCCCAGCGGCTCATGTGAAGCGCTCGCAGGACCGGTGCTGCTCGCCAGCACAGTCGATGCCGCAGCGTGACGGCTCCCGCCAACACGGCCAGTGCTCCCCCGTGCAGACAGCTGCCCCGACACCCGCTGCTCCCCCATACCACCAACACCCCCTGCCAGTGCTTCCCGTGCTCCCCCGACRCAGCCGGCGGCTCTCCCAGGTAATTCCAGTGCTTCCCACACATCCTGTGGTGCATCCCGAGCCCGGCGCACCCCCCGATCCCGACTCCCAAGGGGCTGGGATGTGGTGTGTAGCTCAGCTCCCCTCTCCCCCCTGTCTCGTGGTACCTCCGGCAGCTCCCAGCGAGCCCGGAGCTTCGGCAGCGGCAGAGTCCGGCTCTCGAGGACGGACGGCATCGATTTTGCTGGTTAATAATTGCATTTAAATGCCTCCCACGGCGATAAGCCRGGATGCTGAGCCTGGGATCCCGCTYGCCGTTAACCATTAACAAGGATTTCGGGCCGTGTTGCAAACGGCCTGTGCAGCAGCTTGCCTGGTTTCATTAAGTGGTGGCAGGTGCTCCACGATCCTTTTGATAATCACAAACTTCCTTWTAATACCCTGKCCAATATTTGCTCTGGGCACCGGCCAGGGTAGCAGAGCAGCACGACACTGCAGTCGCTGATGATTTTTTTAAGGTAGCTCAATGGTATTTTGCTGAATACACGGGGGGAAAAGCCCCTCTCAGCGTGGTGCTGCTGGGCTGGCATGAGCGCGGGTCCCCGTGCAGCCTCGTTGCTCTGCAGGACGGGGCGAGCGGGCACGCGGCGCTGCTCGGGGCGCRCACTGTGGCACCAGGAGCCCTTCCGAGAGGCGGGAACGGGGAACGATGCTTCCCAGCTGCCCAAGTATTAAAGGAAGCAGCTGCCTCGAATGCAGCTCGCAAGTGGCTCTCAAGTCACGGGGCCACCAACCCCTCCGCATGGCCGCGCGGGGCCGGCTGGACGAAGCCACGCGGGACAGTCCCGCGCGCCGCCGCCAGCCCGGGGCTTACCTGACCGCAGCAGCGTGGCCCGCTGGCCCGCGCCGCACGACATGGTGCCCTGCTGCCGGCTCCCRCGTCGCCTCAGCCGCGGCGGGGACGCGGCGTCACGTGGCGCCCGCCGCTGCGCGCCCGCCCCGCCGCTCTCGCCATCGCCGCCGCTCCCCGACCACGCGGCCTTGCCCAGCCCGGTGGCTCGTGCCGTGCCAGGGGCTGCCTTGCGGCTCCTTGCCAGGTGATGCTTTTCCACGAGCGGTAAAAAAACCAACCCCTATATATGTTCTTTTCTGCTCCCCAAGCCGGTCTTTGTGCGCGCCGAGGCCGGGTTTCTGTGGGAGCGCTGAGCTGGCGGCGGGGACGCGGCCCCGCTCCCGGACGGGCGAGYGTCTCCTACCCGCGCCTTAAACGCGCTCCCTCCCGCAGAAATCAGATCGCCCCGGAGGAAGCCGCACGCCCACTCACTCCCTTTAGCAACCGCTGCAACAGCAAAACCCGGCGCCAGGGCAACCGCTCCCACTACCGGGATTAGTCCTGGGCGTTGTGATTATTCCCCATGCAACAGCCCGGCGCGCCCTGAACATCCTCCGGGCCCGCGGTGCAGGCGGCCCGGCCCTGCTGCCCTCCTTCCCTGTGGGGCCGAGCTCTTCTCCCCGCTCCGTGCTGAGCCCTCGCCATGCCGAGGTCCTCATGGGAGTCCCGGCACGTTCCCCATCCTGGGGAGCCTCCTTTATGGTGCCGCACGGAACCRCTCACCTGAGCCGCTGCTCGCCGGCTTCCCGCTCCGGCTCTGGCCCCGGGCCTGGAGGGAATATTCCTTCTGCAAGAGAAGAGAGAGCGGTGGAGAGGGGCCGAGCRCGGGAATGTCTGCCCGGCCGCACGCAGGCTGAGCATCCTTCCCACCATGCGGGTGTTTTCTCCCAAGCTAGGCATGTGGTTGCACATCTATTCTAAAATAGAAGAATATTGTGAAGCAGAGGAGGAACCACCAGTCATTTGCTACTAAGATCTTCTAAGTACTTATTTTTTTTCTGGCCTGCCGTTTAATTTTGGTGGACGTGGAGTCTCAGCAGCAGGAGCAGAAAGACACGCTGGCCTGCATTCCCCTGGGTGTGTGGTGTCTGCTTCCGTGTGCACCTTCACACACTCGTGGCCATGTGCGGGTTAGAGAAGGGGCAGTGGTTTAATCAGCAACAGTTTCTGCTGCTAGACAAGGACTGTGGCTGCAGAGGAGTTTGCTTTAGAGCAGAGGTTGTGCTTTCCCCTTTGACCTTTCCTGGGTGTTGAGTCCTGCTGCTCCATAGAGCTCTGGCATGAGCAAAATAGAATTTACGTGCTTCCGGGCCTTTGCTTTTGAGCAGCCTAAGGTGGGAGCATTGGGCTTGGGGCTAGCAAGTTCTCTCGGGCTCTGCATTAGGCTGCATAAAACACCTGAGCAAACAGGATGCTCATTGCCATGGACAGGCTCGTGTCCAACGCACAGCGTGGTGTGTGAGCAGCTCCCACGTTCAGGGTCTGCTCCGCTGGGAGGCAGGTTTTGGTGGTGCATGTGAACTCCTGCAACCAAGGACGCTGGATGGCCAAGCTGGTTTTCTGGGAGTCGCGTGAACAGCGCTTCACTTCAGGACCTAAATTAGTAAGTGATCTCAACGAGTGCTCCCGGGTCCTTGGGATTAACAAAAAGCCTTTGTGTTTCTGCAGAGCTCCCTGGAGGTGGCTGTGTCAAGGCAGCCAGTTGCTAGGTGATTCTTATCTGCTGGCAAAGTGCCCCCAGGCTCCTTGCAGTGTCCCCCTGTCCTGGGACCATGTGCTGCGGAGAGAGTTCACCTTCAAGAACACCTGCTGCATCTCGTGGCTCCTGTGGCCCATCCAACCTTGCTCTGAAAGCTCCTGGACGGCTCCGGCATGGCTCCAGGTCACATAACGACAAAGCAGCGCTGTGCCGGGTAAGGCACCGGAGGTGTAAGAGCTGAGCAGCCCTGCGGGTAAGTGGTGACTGTTGGGAATAGGAAGATGTTGGTTTTCTGGGCCTCTGGGGGAGCCCACAGCCAGGTCCTCATTACCAGGGCTGCTGGTTACATTCAGCTTCTTACCTACTGAGCTACCTCATGGCACGATTTCCGTGGCACCAAGAGCTTTCTTGTGGTGACGCCTTTCTTGTGCCTGCTTACACTAACAAAGAAAGCAGATGTGCCAGGCAAACACCCCAAAGAAAAGCTGCCTTTTCAGTGCCTGCGTGACGCAGGCTGCCCCACGCGCCCGTAGTGACGGTGGCAGCGCTGCAGGCGGGAACAGGACACGCTTGCTGTCTGTCGAGCTGCGTCACGGAGGAGCCTCCACGCAGGCTGCAAACCACACGGCACCCAGCTCATCCCCAGCCTGGCCCTGCGCTCCTGCATCCACCTTAAATCTCCAGTCATGGTGACCTTTGAAGTGCAGCTGGGCAGGGAACACCACCGCCCATCGCCTTCTCCAACGCTGCCCATAACCTCCAGGCCCTGTTGGAGTCAGCTGGGACTTTGACTTGAGCACGTCCACGATTTTGCCCTCCTGTTGCAGGACCCCGAGTCCAGTTAAACATTCTCTCTGTGGAGTTAATGCTGGATGTTGGCTGCCTGCAGCTGCAGGGACTGGATGAAGTGGCTCAGGCCCTTCATCTTGCTCTGTTTCCCCGGGATGGGAGGCTTAGTGAGCACAAACTTCATGCAGTCTCACTGAAAGTTGGGAATTTGCGCTGGTTTAGCTGTCTGAGGACTTTGATAGTGGCAAAGTCCYAAGCTGTTGCTGCCCCTCTGTGTGACAGTTGGTGCCCTGGTGTCCTCTGAGGAATAGGAGGGCTGTGCCCTGCAGAGCTCTTTCACCTTGGCTAATCGCTCCTTGTGCCATGAGTGTGTTTGCAGAGCTGGGATGACTTCTCACCGCCTTCTGGCTCTGGGGAAGGAGTTAATGATTACTCAAAGACAGAGGCTTTTATCTGCTCACCACTGGGTGTGTATGTGGGGGGAAGTGGGTGGTGGGAGTCTGCCCCCAAGCCCTGGGTGATACTGCAGGAGTCAGAGAGCTTCAGTTGTCCGTGGGATCTCAGAGAGGAAGAGGGCATTGCAGCACGTGGCTGGAAAATGCCTGTCTGCTATTTCCAAATCCCCCGTGTTTTCCAAGGTGCATGCAGTGCATCTGAGCCTTGTTATGAAGGAAAAAGTAATAATACAATCTAGGATCCTCCAAATGTGGCAGCTGCTGCYCCTTGGTGACCAAGATCTCTGTGTTGTTGGTCCCAGCCTACTCATGCATCACTATGTCACAGCAGGACATCTCCCAGCCCAGGCTCTGTAGTGCAGCAAAGACCTCCTGCAGCAGCTTTCTTTGCAGAGGCATTTTCCCTGCTACATGATGCTTTTAACCACCCACTCCGTAAGCAGGAATCCTGCACCACAATTCCCTGCTTGAGGAGTGCAGCACKCCTACTGAGGCCTGAAGCCGGCCTCCCTGCGTTACACCATTAGGCAGTGTTACTTATTTGACATGGTGCTCTAATATTAACGTTCAGCAAAATTAATAGCCATCAGTTCGGGATCATGTTTGTGCTTTGATGAAAGCGGTTAGAGAAGTGAGCTGTCAGCAGGGTCCGACTCTGCGCCACGGAAAGGGAGATAAGGGTGGCTGCAGGCAAGGTTAGATCGATGCAAGAGCCGCTCAGTTACAGCATCTCTATTGCACTGCAGTCAAAGCGTGAACTAGTAAATGAAGCAAGAAGTTGTGCAATCAGACCAGGGTGCTGGAGAGGTACTAAAGTGGGCAAGACACCCCACACTGAGGACTTGGGCAGCTCCTGCGGACACAGGTTTCCTCAGGACAGCACCATTCRCAGGGGTGGAAGTTACCAGCCTGCTCAGGAGCAGAGCTGCTCAGAGAAATGTACTTTATTCCTCAGTTGCTCCAGCAAGTGCTGACCTTGGGTGAATGAACACATCCACTCATTGCAATAGTCTTATTGCTTAGCCCGGAGTCTTTGAAGGAGTCGGTGATGACCTGAATCAAGGTATTGGTAGCTGGCAGATCAAAGACAGCATTTCTGTGCAATGAAGGCGCAAAACATGAGATTTAGCGATTAGCCAGATTGCTCTACCATTGCTATTAGCTCAAAATAGTTTCCTCTAGCTGCTGCCAGTGCTCTGTACAACAWCATCTCTCACATGGCCCTGGGTATAGGAGTGTTATTTAAGCTGTTGCCCARTGTCTAGTTGCTGAATTCTGCTCTTCTTGTGCTCACTTGCAGCACCTGGGACTGATCCAAACCTCCATGAAATCATCTGCTGGAGGAAGCCTTTGAGGACAGGTAGGGCTTTTCTCCATCCCCGGTGGAAAGGCACAGAAATCTGCCAGCTCCCTGCCTGCTTTCCTGCAGTGCCTTGCTGTGTGAGCTGTCCTGGCTTATTTAATTCAGCAAGCTGGTGCAGACCTTTGCCTAGATGATGCCGTTTTCCTTTTAGGGAGAAACACAGGCAAAATGAGCATGTCCCAGCACCGGAGATCAGGGCCAGCCCTACACTGGAGATGGCATGGGGACCTGCTGCAGTACAGAAGAGTCAGGAGCAAGAGGAAGGCCGGTATGGATATAGGTCCCTCCTGAGCCCCTCAGACTGTGCTCTGCCCTCACAAGAGCTGTCACGACCCGGCAGCTATCGGGATTGCCACCACCRTCAGAAATGGTGTTTTCCCTGGGCAGAGCGATCCTCCTGCACTGTGGGTTGCTGCCAGCAGCTTGACGGGGCACATTCCTCTGCTCTAAGCTCCCTGTGGGACAGTGTTGTTTTGGCAGCTTTTGTATTCGAGACTGGCAGTCACCCAGAAACTGGTATGGGGGCCCAGGCAGGCGCTCCTGAGCCAGCGGCTGTGAAATCTGCTGTCCTGGCGGTCACAGCGTGTCCGACGGGTGCAGTAAGAGTCCCAGTTTGTCCCMAGTTTGGGCACCCCCAACCACCATCCTCGCCTGGCCCTTGCAACCCGCCCTACCCCAGGTCTTTCAGGCACTGCTGGTGGCTGGTGTTGCTCCAGGGCCCTGGCCACGCCACGGCCGACCTCACTATCGTGTTGCAGACTACCGTGAGGAGCGGCGAGCTCCGGTGTGGTGTTTCACTGCCGAGCTGCACAGATCTGCAGCGTTTCGTGAGCTAACGCAGAGCGGCTGCGGGGGGCTCACGGGCCGACGCTCTCGGGAGGGCGAACGGCAGCTGGGGGCTTTTCTTTTCAATTACAACCATGGTAATTTTTGAGGTTAAGCTTGCCCATGACGGGTTTCTAGGTCCCACAAYGGGGTTAGTCTTGTGTTGCTGCTGCCCAAGTGGCTCACAGGGAGCRCTGGCCAGGTGGCCACGTTGCGACCTACTTAAGTAGAAAATTGCTGGTGCTTGAAATAACTCTTTGTGTTGACTTGAGTGGAACGAAAACACCATTGGACACAGCCGAACGCCGTGCTGCCCGTGTGCACCCGCCCAAGTGCTCGCCACCGTCCTGGCCTTGGCAGGGCTCCCTGCAGCCCCCAAACTGGTAAACTGGGACCGATTTGGATCGCAGGGAAAAGCCTCGCTGGAGCTGATGCAGGGAAGCGGCTGCGCGGGGTTTTCCAGCGGATTATTGAGCAAGTGCTGACGGGATTGCCTGAGGCCATGAATGCATTGCTTGGGGCAGCGTTCAGGGTGCCCACGGGGTCTGACCTGCTGCAAGGAGGGCAGGGGGTCTCGGCAGCTTGGGAAGAGCATCAGGCGCTGGCACTGAGGTGACGCGTGGGGCYGAGGGAGGTGCTGTGCGTGCAAACCTTACCGGCTAACGCTGCCTCCTGGTTTTGTTTCAGGGCCCAAGGTCCCTGGGGCGGTTGCCCCTGTGCAGCTTCACATGCCCTGTTTCACAGGCAGCCCTTGCTGATCSTGCCGCAGGTGCAAGCGGTCGTGAGGGCCGGTGAAGGCAGGGCCCCAGCCACGGCCAARCTGGCTGCCACTTACGCTGAGCCCYTGTGRCCWCTCTCTAGTAGAAACCAGAGGGCTGAGGAGGAGGATGGAAGGAGGCAGCAGGACAAAGTCATGTCAGAGGGCTCCTATGTGGTCAATGTGGCATCAGACGCGGCCAGGCGCTTGCTGCCCCGTGAGCCTGAGCTGTTGTTCTCTGGCACGGGCTATTTTTGCACCGTGATGGGCTGCTCATCGGTGATCTCCCCTATCTCATTAGGCGCTCGGGAGCGCTGCTGACGCACAGAGTCATCTGCTTTCCCTCCTGCCCCTGCTGCAAAGCCCTTCTCCCTCCCGGCAGCCCGATGCTCCTCGCGACGCTCCRGGACGTTGGAGCACCGCGGCTCCCCGTTTACATCCGCTGCTTTGGAATCGCCCCCGGTGCCGCAAAACAACCGGTGGCATTCAGGGGCTGTCAGCGGGACTTGCGCCACTCGTGGGCCTTGGCAGCGGCAGCCCCGTCCCTGACAGCCGAAGCGAGGGACCCTGATGCCAGGGGCTACGGCCGCTTTCCCAGCAACGGAACAGGCGAGATCCCTCGGCGGGCTCTTGTGCTGGCCGGAGGCAGGGAGGTTTTGAAAGGGCTGGCGGGAGCATGGGCTGCTGGGCTGGTCAATAGCTCTTGGAGAGAGCCAGGAAAATCCGGGACGTGCCTGCCAGCCGGGGGCAAGCGCAATGTCCCCTCTCCCCGTGGTTCCATGTTGTCATCATTCCACAATCCCGTCRTATAATGACCTACTGCCATCTCTGTATATGTCTGTATAGTGAGGAAATAYCTTCAGAATGATGAAGTGTCTTGGGATGAGCTTGGAAGGACACGAGAGGAAGAATGCGAGCTGCTAGCAAACGTGCAAGGAGAGGGCAGTGCTGGTTGCCTTTTAGTTTGTTATGAGGTTATTGTACATSGTGAATGAGAACAGTAGCAGAGGCTCCTCTTGTGCACATGGGGCTGTTAGACCATGTCTCCTCCTCTCCTGGAAGTTGCAGGCACGTCCCCCCTCTCCAGGTGCCCTGTCTGTCTTCCCATGGCAAAGCTCTCTAGGCCACTTSAGGTGGCTGAGTTGCCCCGTGTGCACGGGGCTGGTGAGCGTTAGACCCAGGGGATGGACGTCCACCTTGGCACACCTGCCCAGCAGGGAGCTGCAGAGAGGAGCCGCTTGCTCAGCGTTGTCAGCAGAGAAAACGTGTTTCCTGCCACTTGCAGAGTGGGTGGGAAATCCATAAAAACACCCTCTCTCCCCGCCACGCTCCTGCATGTTGAAGCAGCATCAGGCTCAGCAGATGCCTTGTGAAAATCAAGACCACCCCTTGATAGCCCAAACCCCCCGGCTGCTCCGCAGGTGCCTGCGGGTCCCTCACTCTCCTGCTCCCTGAGGGCCGGATGCTTCTCACCAGCTTGAGAGCCTCCTCCTGCTTAAGAGGAGCAGAGCAGGGCAATTATCCCCTAACCTTTTGCAGAGGAATACACATATATATTTATTTCTAGGAGTTGCTCTTTATTTCAGAGCTGAAGTGGGTTTTTATTTTGTGCATGTGTGTTTAAGCCTTCGTCTCTGGCGTTGTGTGGATAACATGTGTTTTATCGCTGGTGAGAAAACTCCATAAAAGTGCAATGAAACGTGTTGGCATAGCAATCTGGCAGCCCGCTCGCCTAGTGCCAGGGCTGCCGGCTGCTCCGCGTGCATCCYGGGATGCTGCTCGGCAGCCTCCCGAAATTCACCCAGCCAGCTGGGCACCGGGATACCGTGCAGCCGGCGTGAACTATGCGGTGGGGAAACGCTGGAGGTGGATGAAAGGTCTGGAAGAAGGGCGAGGGCTGGGAACTGCTGGGAGGGAGCAGTGCTGCAGCACTGAGACCTTCCCTGCTCAATGCCCCGTGCAGGCCCCGCTCCTGTCCCATCCCTTTGCTGCTGGCACGAGGCATTGGGAGGGCACAAGGAGCTGGGTCTGCTGGTGCATGAGGCCTCTCTGCCAGCGCTGGCYGGCTGCCCCCTCTCCTTGTTATTTCAAACCAGCGGCGGAGCAAAGCTCGGCAGGGAGCCTAATCTCGGCTCATCTGACGCGAGTGAAAACCGACCCTCTTGGGAATTTGGGGACAGGAAACTTTCCCTGGAGAAACCGCTCTGTCGCTTGCCTGCTCTGCAAAGCTCCTGGCCACGGGCTGCYTTGCAGATCCTGCCCTGAGAGACAAGAGAGCCAAAGCAAAGGGCAGAGCATGATATCCTGAGCCCCGTGTCCCGCTGCTGCCTTGTCCCTGCGCGAGCATGGCCAGAAAGGGACTTTCAGGAGCAGTGGTGGAAAAGCGCACGAAGGAGCCACTGCTCCTTCTCTGGCAGGCTCAGGGCGGGCACAAAGCCCCCACCCGCCAGCCTCGGACCCACATCCCTGCTCCATGGCAGTCGCACTGGGGCCGCGCTGGGTCCRGCCGGGCAACATTTGGGAACGGAGGTGCAAGTGAAACCTGTGACCCTCCTGTGCTCGCTGAAGGAAACGCCTCAAAGCTTTGTGAGCTGAGGGGCCTGGCAAGCCCAAGCCCTGCTGCCGGGTGCCTTTCAAAGCTGGGCCGCTTTAGCATCGTGCTTTCAGGAAGAGGGAGTGAGGGGGAAAGCTGTCCAAAAGCTCCCGGCCGGGGGGCAGGGGAGGGTGGAATTGATAGCTGTGAATGCAGCAAAGCCCCGCGCGGGTGGCCTGGAGCCAAGCCTGCCTCACCAGCTCCTTTCCCGGGTTCAGTGACAGCCGTGCAAATGTGCCAAGGCCTGGAGGCCAYGATGCTGAGTCGCATGAGCGGCAGCTTGGGGACCCTCCTGAGCATGTAGGGAGCATTGAGGTGGCACATCCAGTTCGTTAGGTCCAGCGAAAGAGAATATTTGAGAGCTTCGCATCAGCCCTGATTTATTTTTTTCCTTCCCTCCTCTGGGTCGCCTTTTAGCATGTTTGTCCTGCAGCTCCTTCTGAGTCCTGAGCCAGAAGGCCCAGCAGAGATGCCAACTTCTGCAAGCCCGTGCCCTCCCCTCCGTGCCGCACAGGCCACGCTGCTCTGAGCGTGCAGAGCCCCGGTCCAGCTCCTTCYGTGGCAGTAGCTGTTACCGGGTACTTCAGGGGCACTGGGGGGTGGCCAGCCAGCTGGGGAGGATAAGATGAGCACCCACCAAGGATGGGCTAGGTGTTTTCTGCTCTCTTGGCTGCTTCTGACCCTCTTCAATTCTTGTTTTCAGGCTTGTGAGCTCCTTCCCCTGCCTCCCARAGCAAAGACGAGAGTCCACGCTGGGAAAACACGTCCTTGGAGGAAGCCAGAGCCCCTCAGGGCTGATGCTGTCAGAGGAGGAGGACGTTGTGGTGGAGACCAGAGGTGCGTGGCCCCCGCTGCCTGTTCTGCGCGGATCAGGTCTGCAGTAAGGCTCACAACAAGGAGCTGCAAAGTTCCTCCTCGTGCTCTGTCACCTCTTTGGTAAACTCCCACTGAAGTGGCCCTGAGGGACCATTCCCAGCAGCGTCCCGCCTGCCATGCCGGGCTTGTTCCCTGCCTGTCCCATGACCTGCTCCTGTGGGGGCTCTGCTGAGTGTGAGTGTGACCGGGATCACCCTGGTGTTGGTTTTACAACCTGGGCACGCAAGGAGCCCGCTGGTTGTGCTGGAGCTAGCCTGGTGCACGAGGGCCTTTCTGGTGCGGGGGACACGGTGCAGAGACAGCGGTGTTGGCACAGGGTGGCACCGCCATCCTTACAGAGGTGACGTCATCTACAAGCACTGATGTCATCGGGTGTAAAAGCAAAATSACGCCTAGTCCCAGGGGTGTTTGTAGCTGTCTCTGCATGGCTTAGACTCCCTAAGGCAGTGTTTCGCTCAGGGCTGCACGACAGGTTGTGCTCCCAGGGGATTGGGGTGGAGGGAAAAGCCCTTGAGGGCTCATCCTGTCTGGGGAGGGAGCTGGCAGCACTTCCCAGCCTCRGGAATGCTTGAGGGGATGATGGGGCTCATGCCGGGGGTGCTTGCTGGGGCAGGCTGCCGGCAGCAGAGGGAGGCACCAGGGCAGGGGGGGACAAGTCCCCGAGGGGAGCGCTGGGTGTTTGCTGTGTTGGGGAGCAGCTCGAGGGGCACTTTGTGCCACGGGACGGAAGAAACGGACACAGGGGACCCCGCGTGGAGCCCAGCTGGGATGGACACAGGGGACCCCGCTCGCCCCACGTATGAGCCCAGCTGCACCTCAGCACCCCAGGTCGGCACGGCAGGAAGCCCGTGCGCCCCGTCCCGCGGCGGCACCGCTTCACCTCCCGCGCGGCGCTCGACACCCGTGGCTCCCCGGCGCGGCACACGCGAGCCT